>JANHZU010004667.1:68364-89934 GCA_032468055.1 Acrochordus granulatus
CATTGGAGGGACAGATATTGAAGCTGAAGCTCAAGTACTTTGGCCACATAATGCAAAGAGAGGACTCATTAGGAAAGGCTGTAATGCTGGCAAAAGAAGAAGGGGATAGAAGAGAATGAGATGGTTAGATAGCATAGCCAATGCAATTGGCATGGGCTTGGGCAGACTCCAGGAGGCATGCTGCAGTCCATGGGGTTGCAAAGTGTCAGACACAATTGCATGACTTAACAACAACAATGTTGAGTTATTTTTAATTCTCTGGGTTATTCTCTCTTACTAACTCATCCTTCGGTTGACCAAAAAAATCTTTCCTGAATCATTTCAACAAACAATCTTGGCAAACACTTGGAAATTACCTATGTACTCATAAAGTCAGCAGTGCTTAATTTCAGCTTGCAAATGTCCTGATTTGCTGTTCTCTCCTTGTTGAACTATCAAAATCTAAACATTTGCATGAACTTTTAGTAATTATCTAACAATACATCATTGCTTTGCATGAACGATACAACTTATCCAGCTCCTCCTTTTCTTGATAAATTAAGGCAATTTAAAGTATACGAAATCTCATTGGTTGGTTAACCATAAATAATTAAAGATAGGAATTGATTTTTAACACACATAATGCAAACATTTCTAACAGATTTTGAGGAGAATGGAACAATATTGTCTATGCATCAACTTGTGGGGACAGTTATGGCTTGTTCTGACTACTGTGTTAGCTACATAATGGCATTGTGCAAATTTGTTATTTCTATATGACTCTGTGATTGATGTTGTCATAATATCTCAGCAATCTTTTCTTCAGAGACAAGAGAGCCTCAAAGACCACTTACCATATTCTAGTCCAGAAGGTAAGGCCCAATGAGATGAGAGAGTGATAAGGATTTCAAATTACTGCTGACTCTTCAATGTAGGTAAGATCAAGAAACAAAGAACATCAGGGATTCTAGAAAGTTTTTGTTGTTGTTGCTGCTATAGGATAAAATAATAGAATCTTGAAAGAATATTAAAATATTGTTCCAACTCATCTTATGTCAAACATAATCAAGTAGGTTTGCTCATGTTTTCCTTTTTCTCAGGTGTGAGTGTTCTTTTTTAATATTCCTCTAATGATTAACATTCCTTCACAGATATAATTTTTTAATACTTTGAGTTGGGTGATTTTATTTCTTGATGTTTTTAAAAGTTATATAAGTATTCTTCCATTGCACTTTCCTATGGGCTATGGCAGAGGTGCAGTGGCATGAGCAGTTGAGACTTGAAGGCTGGAAGATCAACAGCCTGAGTTTAAGACCCAGCACTACTGTGCAACAGGGTGAAGACCTGTTACTTGTGTCAGCCCTGTCAACTTAACAGTTTGAAAGCATGCAAATGCAAGTAGATAAATAGGTAATGCCTATTTCAGCAGGAAAGGGAACAGTGTCCATGCACCTTTGGCATCTAGTCATGCTAGCCACATGACCATGGAAGCGTCTTTGAATGAATGTGGCTCTTGGCTTGAAAACAGAGATGAGCACCACCCTCTAGAATCAGTCATGACTGGCAGAGAATCTTTTACCTTTATGGGCTAGGACAGATCAAGACCTAGTAATTAATATCACCTATTGAGCTCCTGAACTAACGTGGATTCTGAATTTAGCTACTTCCAGTATTAATCTAATATTATTACTGAGTCATTAGATCTAAAATATGAACATTTGAAAATAAAACATTTGAACAGAGTGAATCAGATTCTTTTTTCTTCCTAACAACTTACATTGTTAAATATATATTTCTTTCAAAGCTAAGTATTATAGAAAATCTGAAGAGGAATTAATTAGGCCAGATATACTGCAATCAGAGGAATTTAATTTGGCATGGCTAAAATGTTTCATACTTTTGAATAGACCTACTCAACATACAACTACTTCTGCTTGAAAAACATAACTTTAGACTACCTAAGGAGAGGTCAGCAGAGAGAGATCCTCAAGTTGTTTATTTCAATCCAGTTTCTCTTTCCTTTGTAGTTGCAAATGTCTTTGACATTTATGGATTACTTGGCTGACATTCATTTTGCCTGGTTAACATATATTCTACATTATGGATTAAATGCAATTGAGAAAAATGTTTGGTATCCCTGGAGTAAGAGAAGTGCTTGTTAAAATTGATTTCTGGTTAAATATACCACAGTATTCCTGGTAAAATCATCTGGTTAAATAGATACAAGCTTCAAAATAGTATCTGTTCTCTCATGCTTTCTTTAAAATTGCATCTGAATCATCTTGGAGGTATTGCTTTTATCTGCCAGGTATATGGTAGCACTAGGTATCAAAATGGCAAATTCTCTTTATCCAGACTTAGATGTCTTGCCAAGTTTCAGGAGTCACAATGCACAATCACACCCTGAGTAGGAGTGAATTAAAGGCTTTCACAAACCTCAAAGAGAGACAAAATAAAGGAAAGATTGAGGAGATAAAGATAATAAAATGGGACAGAAGGCAAGTGGAAAGGAGTAATCAAAGGCTTTAAGGAAGGAGGAAATATTCAGAGAGACATGGAAATCAAATTAACAGTTTCAAAAAGAAAGCAGTTACTGCTAATCTATGAGAAGCAAGGAAGAGCTTTGATATGAACCAGTTCTATACAATGAGACTTCGGAGGTTCCTTTTGGTTCCATAATAATTCACCAGCAAGAAAAGATATTAGCATCTTTAGCTCCTACACATCATGGCCACACAAATGTTTCGATACATATAATTAGGAAATTAGCCAAGATGATTGATGCACATAAAGTAATAAGCATATTTTATGGTGCTATTTTTTTCTAGAATAATTGATAAATAAAATATAGAAACTCCATATCAAATAGCATCACTAGATTAATGATTCTCTACATAAGGACCATGCAAAATACTGAGCTGGGTGAATCCTGAATTCTGGTGAAGCCAGAATTAAGACTTCAGGAAGAAATATCAACAACCTCAAATATGTAGATGATACCACTCTAATGGCAGAAAGTGAGGAGGAACTAAAGAGCTTCTTGATGAAGTGAAAGAGAAGAGTGTAAAAGCTGGTTTGAAATTCAACATTAAAAAAACTTATGGTGTCTGGTCCCATCATTTCCTGGAAAATAGAAGGAGAAGAAATGGAAGTAGTGACAGATTTTTCTTTCTGGACTCCAAGATCACTGCAGATGGTGACTGCAGCCATGAAATAAAAAGATGCTTACTCCTTGCGAGAAAAGATATGGCAAAGCTAGACAACATATTAAAAAGCTGAGACATTACTTTGCTGAAAAAGATCCTTATAATCAAAGCTATGATTTTCCCAATAGTAATGTATGGTTGTAAGAGTTGGACCATAAGGAAGACTGAGCACCAAAAAATGTCTCCGAATTATGGTACTGGAGAAAATTCTTGAGAGTCCCTTGGACTGCAAGGAGATCAAATTAGTCAGTCCTAAGGGAAATCAACCTTGATTATTCATTTGAAGGACAGATACTAAAGCTGAAGCTCAAATACCTTGGCCACTTAATGCAAAAAGAGAACTCATTAGATAACACCCTGATGGGAAAGATTGAAGGCAAAAGGAGAAGTGGATAGCAGAGTATGAGATAGTTCGATAGACACGATGGACATTAAGGTGGTGGTTTCCAGGAGGCAGCTTAGGTCAGGGAGGCCTGGCATGCTGTGGTACATAGGGTTTGTTAGTGACTGAACAGCAGCAATATCATATTAATTATATTATAAAACCTTTTCTATCATATCATTAATATGAGACAGAAAAGTTATTTTTTTCCTTTTTCATAATATCACAGAAGATTAGAATTCAAAAGATCTTGAAAGTTATATTTTCAATTCTTTCTCTAGCTTATGGGAGCTTGCATACAGAAAGAAGTAGAAATCTTTTAAAATTCTGACATATATTAATACTTTTATAATAATAAATTATTTTTGTATATAGATATTGTTCAACTTTTAACCATTTGTTTTGTGACTTATGACCAGTCCTCACACATACAACTGTTCAGATTCAGATATTTTATTTGCCAAGCATCATTAGACATGCAAGGAATTTGATTCCAGTACAGCATCTATCTGTATGCTTGCAAAACAATAGTAAATAACATAAACAAATGAAATTATATATTCAGTAGTAAAGTGTGCATCCAAAGTATGCAGCAAGTAGAAAAGGAATATAGTAAAGTGTAGAATTAGAACCACAATCTAATGATAAGTAGATTGTCTGAACTTCTGGATTAATTTAGAATTCTTTGAATTTGTGTCCTTTCATATAGCATGGGTCAAGTATATGATATCTTGGGGAAAACTGTTCCTGTGTCTGGTTATTTTGATGTGCAATACCCTATTGTACCATCCAAAGGAAAGAAGTTCAAACAAATTATGTCCAGGGTGACAGGGGTCTGCAGAAATCTTTTCCACCCTTCTCTTGACCTTCTCAATATACAAGTCCTTCATGGAGAGCACATTAGCTGCAATTATTCTTTCTGCAGTCTTGACTGTTCATTGGAGTCTATACCTGTCCTGTATGGTTGCTGTGTCAAACCAGACAGTTAGCAGAGAGAGCACACAGCCTGAGGAGCATCAGTACTGATTGTACAAATACTGAATGTAATTAGCCTCACCTGTTGTTTTTGCATCTATCAGGAAGATGGTTATCCACTTACAGGTATGGATAGACAAAATGGTATGGGTCAGTTTATAGTGAAGAATGGCTGAGATGATGGTGCTAAATGCTGAGCTGAAATCCACAAAAAGGACCTGAGCATAGGTCCTTGGGGAGTCAAGAAGTTGCAGAATATAATGCAGTGTCATATTAACAGCATCATCTACTGATATCTTTGCTCTATAGGCAAACTGTAGAGGGTCCAACAGCAGATCTTTGTTGACTCTAAGATGAGTCAGCACCAGGCTCTCAAATATCTTCATGATTATAGATGTGAAAGCAACAGATTCATCCCCCTGATGGAGGCTTTCCTAGGAACCAGGATGATGATAAAAGTGGTGCTTTTCTGATTTTTTTGTTTTTGAAGAAGATTTCAGACATCTTTTTCCAGAATCACCAGAGGTGGGGGTCCAGGAGAAGGGGAGCGCCCAGGAACAGGGATGGATGTGATTGTAGAAGAAATATCTGCTGTTCATGTGACTGAGATGGGATTGTTAACAGCAGGTAATGATGACTATTTCTCAAATGTGCAGTAGAACACATTCTGGTCTTCTGCTAGTTGACGTCTTTCCTTAACAGAGGGTGATGGGCTCCTGTAACTAGTGATATTCTGTAGACTTCTCCAGATTGAAGCAAGGTTGTTAGCTGAAAGTTATTTTTTCAGCTTTTCGAATAATTCCTTTTTGCTACCCTGATCTCTCTAGTCAGTGTATTTCTGGCTTGATTATATAGAATATCTTATCCC
The DNA here is from genome assembly GCA_032468055.1 of Acrochordus granulatus. NCBI lineage: Eukaryota > Metazoa > Chordata > Lepidosauria > Squamata > Acrochordidae > Acrochordus > Acrochordus granulatus. The sequence continues at coordinate 73,775 of JANHZU010004667.1, forward strand.
CTTTCTTGTAGGCTTCTCCTTCAACTTGCAATGAAGCTGTTTGACTTTCACAGTAATCCAGGGCTTACTGTTGTTGTATGTATGTAAGGCTTTGGTAGATGTGCATATGTTTTCAGAAAAGCTGATGTGTGATGTAACAGTGTTAGTAAGTTCATCCAAGTCTGCTAAAGCAATTTCAAACACAGACCAGTCTGTGCAATCAAAGCACGCCTGCAATTTTAATTTTACATCCTCAGACCATTTCACTATTTTGACTACAGGCTTTGCAATTTTAAATTTCTGTCTGTGGGTTGGAATGAGGTGAACCATGCCACAGTCTGATTTTCTTATATGTGCACGGATTACAGATCAGTATGCATTTTTATTGTGGTATAGCAATGACACAGTATATTATTGTCTCTAATGGGGCAGCTGACATTTTGTTTATATATTGGCAATTTGCGAGTGATACTTGCTCTATTAAAATCATCTAAGATTATAAGTAAAGAATCTGGATATTTGTGTTCTGTGTGAGTTATAAAATAAGTTAAGTTCTGGAGCACTCCATCAGTAGAAGCTTGTTGCAGGATATATACTCAGGATATTAACAGGATAAGAGAAAGAAATTCCCTTGATATATACTATGGTCAACAATTTATGGATACTTCCAAGTCCATTTTGCAAATTTTTTCTAGCACTGTGTTATCTCTGCTCCATTGTTGATTAAGTTAGAAATAGAAGCCATCCTTTTTTTTCCAGATATCTCAGTTATATGGTTTGCTTCATAAATCTGAAAAAAAAATTGGGATGTGATTTGCTTTGTACTAAACAGTTTCACAAAGCCATATTTCTGTGAAGCAGAGAGCTGCAGAACTTGAAAAATATATTTTTTGATTAATAAGAAGTAATTCATCCATTTTATTGATTATACAATTCAGATTTGTCACATGTATGGCTAGGAGAGATACACAGAATCCTCCCTTCCTCATCTTGACTAAGCCACTCTCTTTCTTTTTGATCTCTTTATGTTTTGTCACACACATCTAAGATAATCTTCCCATTCCTCTCCCCTTTTCTCCTTTTTCTGTGGTTGCTGTAAAGGGATGCATAACTGCTCACCTCTCTTTGTATCTATTAATTTGTTTATTCTTTCACACACATATGCAAGCTGACCTCTCCTTCTCTTGCTGCAATGGGATGGCATTCCTCTGATTCCAATCAGTATTTCTGCATATCTGCTCACTTCACCTTTGAAGACAGGGGGATTAGGAGTAAAGATACTCTTAGGGATTCATCTGATGTGCTGAAGTCCTTCTCTTGTATATATAATCCTCAAAGAATTGTTGAGAAAAGTAGAATGTGTAAGAGCTTTTACTGAGGCTGTTGTTCACAGAACCCAAACTTGCACATGCATTGGCAGGGATTTAATAGAATCTGCTGAATAAACATCCATAGAATCACACCTTAAATAGTTGAAATGCATGGATTTATTAACAGATGGAAGGCAAAAAAAATTAACCTTGCCTAACCTTGTGGTAGATGTTTCTTACACTTAAGAATGGGTGTTTATCTTGTTTAGCATGACCTTAAATTCAATTTAATGAGCAGAACTACTATTAAGGTAGTTTTCCTTAATCCATTTCAATGATACGAATATACTTTCCCAAATAAAGGTGCTTTCCCAGCAGTAAGTATTCCAATTATGGAAATAAACTTTATAGCTTCTTTTGAAAAGAATTATGATTATCGAGAAATGTGGCTGTAATACTGTAAGAAATAACTTTGAAATGTGTTCCAAATTGTACGAACTTAAAACTATATGCCTGTACGATATAAGTAAGAGTATGGGCCTATAAAATTGAGCTGTTTTGCAAAATCAAGCAAAATAATAAAGATATAATTCAGTTGAATTTAAATAGATATTTTCTCTTTTGAACAATAAATCTAATATGATTGTTATACTGTTAATACCAGAAATAAATATAAGTTTATATATTTAAATAAGAGATGCATACTTATTTCCTTTGCATAGTGGCTTTTATCTTCTTACAGACATTAAATTTGTTTTAAAGAAAATCCAGCAGTAATAGAAACTAAATCACAATGCAAGGGAAATAAGTAAATATAACTAAAATAAAGCAATTGTAAGTGAGATAATTCCTCTTTCTTGTGCATTAGTGCTTGTGGCACAGGAAAGTAGTAATTTATTGATGTAGATAGCTATGTAAAGTGCTTGCAATTTGTGAGGGGGCTTGACCCTTGACTGATGGGCCATATGTTGCAAAATCCCAGAGGCATAATTTGACTGAATTCTCTTCCTCTCCCTTATATACCTATGGTCCTTGTACTGTCACCAGATATTGAACTATAGACTTTCTAACTCCTCCAATAAATCTCTGAGTAATGGCTCATAAGGCCATGAATTTAACTATTTCTTTACAGAAATGCATAGTAGTTTTTCTTATCTTCTAAAATAGCTGATCAATATTATTTATATCAATCATTTGTTAGTACAAAAATAGTCTTATATTTATGAATAGGTTCAGTAACAACATCTAATGCAAATCTACCTATAGTTTATAAAATTTAAATTGTCATTTGTTACAGTAGAAAAAATAAACCTGTATTTAATTATCTCCTGTGTAAGTAATCAGATGTTAGAGAATTTCCTAATTTCTCATTCATTGTATACATAATGATTTATTCTTTACTTTTTTAAAAAAATACATTTAATTATGTCTGTTTCATTCATAAACAGATTAATACTATGCCAGTGATCAATTATTTATAAGTGGTACGAGGCATAGTCAGTGAAAGAAAGGAACAATTGTTTTTCTGTTAATCTGTTTTATGAAATTGATGATTTTAATATTATTTTGAGATGTCTATTTTAAAATTAGCTGAAGGATAAAGTATGAAGGATATAAATGAGCCATACACAAGAGTGCAAAGAGTTTATGCTGTGAAAAGTGTAGCCAGGAACATGCACCACATTATAATTGTATATTTATATATACATTGTATGTTTATATGTGCATATACAATATTTTTGTATTAGGGTTCAAGCAGAAAAATACAGGAAATATGTACACAAAATTTACACAACACAATTTTCAAAATGAAATGGCTTAATTCAGGCAAAAGTCAGTATTAAATAGTCATACCAAATACTTGCCCCTATGGAAGAATTTTTTTCCTGCTTTTTCCTGTTTTTGAATATTGCATAAAATCTCCTGTATTTTCTGGTTATATCTAATAAAGAGACTGAAACATAATTATATATGAACATTATACTATTTGTAAAACAACAAATTTAATGGTGGCCTATGACTTTTGCACAATACTGTTTGTATATATGTATGTATCTATACACACACACATAAATGTATATGGTTTTTATTAGATATTTTATATGAATAAAAAACAAGTATGAAAACATATAAAGGCAAAATAAAAAAATGAAAGACAATACAGATAAGGAAGAACAAATGATAAAGATAAGAAATTTCTGATCTTCATTGCAGCAGTTTTAAACAAACTTATTATTCCTCCTCCCTCTATAAGTTTACATTCAATAGTTCTCCTCTATCTCATATTCACTCCTTTTTTAAACTACAAATCTAAAAGCCAACAATTCATTTTTTTCCATTTTCAGCAAAAAAATTAAATGATTTTCAATATTAGTTTTATCCCTGATCAAACAGATCAATTCTGCCTTCTTCACAGTTGATTCATCTATTAGAAAAGTCTATACCTGCAGCTCCCAATATAGTAGTCTCTTTCTCAGTATATTATTGTATTTGTTGTACTGATTCTTCATTTTGATCCACTTTTGATCCATTTTGATCCAATTCTACTCTTGAACCATTTTGATTCAATTCCAGTATTCTGTTAAGTACAGCATTTCTTTGAACAAAATTACTTCTGAATTCTTTATCCTTAATATTTAAATATTATTCTAGAATATGGTCTCTTGTTTTCTTCCTGATAAAGTTCACAATTATATCCCTTGGTGCATTTCTTAGTTTTCCATATCTTATATTAATTCAGCATCCCTGTATCTATGTCTTCTTTATCTCATTACAAGATTTTACTTAGGTTTCACAACCCTTTCTCTAATGTCTTAATCAGTTCCTCTAATACTTCAATACAATACTTCAAATCTAAAATTATTTAAAGTTTTATATCTCCATTGACAAAAAGGATATGTTCTGTACATGATATGTTCTGCTGTTCTGCCAGAAGTGTGACCATTTGCTATGCTTAGTCTCTTCTATGGATGAATAGATATATATATACATGCATATATACATTGTATGTGTCTCTCTGTATGTATGCATGTGTGTAATTTATTTTATTGGTTTTATATTATTTTTGTTTGGTTTCGATATTGTAATTGTGCTAAAAATGGCTTACATTAGCATCAAGTGTGTCAGTAGCCTCTGGTTAAAGATTGGAATATACCAGATATTGAAAAGTCCAAAGAACAAATTAGAAAATTTTTGATTCAAGAGACCTACTCTTCTCTAAAGAAGATGTGATAGTGCAACCAGTTAAGATTCTCGGCTTGCCAGTTGGAAAGTTAGCAGCATGAATTCAAGACCTGGCATTGCTGTGCAGCAGGGTGAGCGCATGTCGTTCTACTTCAGCTCTTGCCAACCTAATGGTTTGAAAGCATGCAAATGCAAATAGATACATAGGTACCACTTACTTTAATGGGAGTGGTAACAGTGTCCATGCGCCTTTGGCATCTAGTCATGCCAATCATATGACCATGGAAGTGTCCTTAGATGAACACTGGCTCTTTGGCTTGGAAAAGGATATGCACACCATACCTAGATCAGTCATGACTAGCAGGGAAACCTTTATCTTTTATTCTTCTCTAAAAGACTAAAAGACTTTTAGTACTTCTGGTCAGGTTGCTGCAGTCACTATACACAGAACAACAAGCAGCTGTAAGAAAACCATATGGGGACACTGATTGGTTTAAGGTTGAGAAAGGAGTCCAACAAGGATGTCTTCTTTCCCCTTCTTTGTTCAACTTGTTTGCTGCAATAATAATGAGAAAGATGGATCTGGAAGTATCAAAAGTTGGGATAAAGATCAGAGGAAGAACTGATCAACAACCTTCTATATGCTGATGATGCAACCTTCCTCTCAGAAACCCAGGATAGTCTAAGGAAATTGATAGTCTATAGAAAGTCTATAGTCTAAGGAAGACTTAGATAGTCTAAGGAAATTGAAAGAATCAAAGAAGAGAGTGAGAAGTTCGGCCTCTTTCTGAACATCAAAAAGACAAAGAACTTGATGACTGCACAGAATGGCCATCAATAAAGCAGTCAATGTGGAAATTGAACATTTTGAGGAATTCATTTTCCTGGGGTCACTGTTACTTGCTGTGGTGAATTTGATCCAGAAACTAGGTGACACATTTCATTAGGCCACATGGCAATGTCAAACATGAATCTTGTGTCTGGAAAAACAAGAACATCAGCTTAGCAACCAAATGCAGATTAGTTCAAGCAATCATTTTTTTCCTATAGTAATCTATGGTTGTGAAAGTTGTTCTATGAAAAAGCTATACAAGAGAAAAATTGACTCATTTGAGCTGTGGCATTGGTGGAAACTCCTGCACATTCTATGGACAGCAAAGGTGACAAACAGATGCAAGAACATATTAAACCAGATGTGTCCCTAGTTGGCAAAATAATAAAACTGAGATTTACTTATTTTGGTTACATCATGCAATCAAGCTCATTAGAAAAAAGATTTTATAGTTGGAATGCTTAGCGGCAAGAGAAATCCAGGTCTCCAAAGAATACGGTGGTTAAACTCTATCAAAGAAGATTCAGGCTGGAGCATATTATAAATGAAAGAAGTGGCATTGAATTGAAAATTGTGGTAAGATTTGGCCCATTGGATTGCTTGTAGTCAGATACAACTGAACAGCTGATCATCAGCATCTCTCTTCTCTAAGGAACAATTAGCAACTTTAGAAAGAAATAGATGTGGGTACATATAAAAGTAGAAATTCATAGATATTTCCATGTTCTCCAGTGAATGGTGATAAAAAAAAAGAATCTGTGTAACATTCTGAATGAATGTGTTCTCGAAGGAAGAAAATTATACTGTTCAGTGATGGTAGTAAATATTAATTCTTAGCATTTTAGTTCATGTTGCTGATCTCCATAAAGATTAAAACTAGATATAAATGACTTAAAAATAAACAATTGCCACAAATTAAAAAGCAGTTATGAGACAAGACTTTTTTAAATTAAATTCTTGTATCCCATTACATTTTCCAAAATTCTATACCAGAGTTATGTCAATTTTGTTATCAAGTATTACAACAGAATATAAGGATATGGATGGTTGCAGGACCCAAAGCTACTTTTGGCAGTATATTTGACATCAAAGATTTATTATAATTATACAGAAATACAGAAACCTGAGAAATTATTTACAAAGCAATTCATGTAAATTTGATTGGCAGTGTCTCTCCAGAGAATCACTTTCCACATTGAAAGACTCTTTGTGCATGACATGTACAATATTCTGCACCAGTGCACTTTAGTCCTTCTCAATTAAGAATAAGGGTTAGAAACTGATTTCTGAGGAGTATGAAGTATATACGAGTATCTAGTATACACTTTTTATAAATCAAAAGTAGGCAATCATTTGATATACACTTAACATTTTGGAAAGGGAGGTTTTTGGATACTTTTTTGATGTGTTTTAATGCTCCTGTCTCAAAATATCAAAAATTAAATAAAAAATACTGCAACAAAAAACAAAAACTGAGCCTTTGGCAATCATGTTCAGAGCAGGATTTAAAGTTACAAAAAGTGCTTAGCGCCAGCTTGCTTGCTGGAGTCCCAAATTGCCTGCATCTGCCCTATATTACCTATTTATAATTCATGATTGTCTTGGAGAGGAAACTAGCAGGGTTGTGTATAGTTTTCTTGTAGCCATATAGCCATTATTTTTAAGACATACACAGAAAAAATAGCAGTCAGTGACTTAGATGAAGAGCAGTCAGATATGTCTCTGGGGGACAAGCAAACCATGTGAAGTGAGAACTATTGCTATAAGAGATTGCTATTCCAGAAATGGTTACCAAATGCATTATAGATTTTACAGAGCTGCCAGCTCAGTCAACTTACAAATGTCAAACATGATTTAAAAGGTTATTACACTATCAAGATGAAGGAAGGGATGAATTTCATCACCTAAACATTTCTTTCATCTTTTAAAATATTATGCATTTACTGAGTTCAATATACTCTACAGCCTCCTTTTATTTTTCTCAGATTGGAAGAATCAATTATGTAGACAATTTGATCATCTCTGGTTAATGTGATAAATACTGCAACTTAGTGTATGAAGTTCAGTAGTGAAGTTGTTTTCTTCTGATAGAATTAATTTATATCATATAGTGATGTAAGTATGTATACATATACACATGGAAAAGAACATTTTGATTAAATATACTAATATACAATGTATATTTGTTTGTGTATACACACAGGCACACATTGTTATCAGTATAAGTAGCACTGTTCACAGTGGAAAACAGCAAGCTTTGTCATGAAATTAATGGTTCTGGTACTCAATGATAAAATAGGATTTAAAGAAAAACAAAATGGAAATATTTAATTACACATATTAACATTTGATTAAATGATTAATAGAAAATAATTATAAGAAGTATTGGGGTGAGTCCAGTTAATTTAATAAAGGTATACAGTTTTAAAATAAAATTATTTAGAGGCATTCTGAAAAATAATTCCAAATGTATAAGGCAATATACTTCTTGAAAAAAACAAATGTACTGGAGAAGAAACCTGAAAAGTATGCACACATAAAATTGCTTCAAGATTAATATATTCCAAGCCAAGTTATGAAAGGATAGATAATTCTAATGAAATTCTTGTACTCCCAATGGTCATGGAACAGTTATGGAAAAGAACATTTTGATTAGATGGACAACTACCAGAGTTTAATGAAAGTTCATGACATGATTTCTGATACTGAGGCAATTAAATCTTTTGTACTTAAATGTGGAAAAGCTGGATTTCCTGACATAAATACTAAAATTTCTTAAAATTGTTTTCTGGATGAAGTTTGCACAAATTGATTTAATTTATTTCTCACTGACTCATATACTGTAATATTGTGTTACAATGGTTTTAGAACCAATGGATATGAACAAAACAGAGTCAGAAATTCCTGTGAATTGATAGTGGCTTTTATGTAGAATAAAGCATATTTCATCTCTGAAATATTTAAGCATATTTGATCTCTGCTACATATTGTATTTCTGATTCTATTTTTTCCTCTTCTCTTTAAAGTATGAAATTATTCATAAACTATGAAGACTGAATTAAAGTATGTAGCAAAAACATTCTGTAGCAACACTGAATTATTCCAGATTCAGTGATTTCATAATGTTTAAAAAAACACAAATATTTGTATTGCAAATCAATACATATATTTGTATTGCAAACCAAAGTGAAAGAAACCAACAATATTCAATACAATGAAAAAAAGATATCACAAATCAGGTGTAGAAAATTAATATATGAAAATATTGTAATTGTAATTAAACATTCTTCAAGAAGGATTTCAAAAATAGTTAAATACAATCAAGCAATTTTAAGCTAATCATGGACTAGATGTATTCATGTTTCATTCTAGGAATGCACTGTGGCTTATTAATGTAATTAAAGAATTTCTGATAAATCCAACATTGTTTTTTCTTGGAATTGTTCATTTAAAAATTATGCCACACATTAATAGAATGTTTTTTTGTGTATGTGCTGTAAGATGGATGAAAAGGTATTGCAGCTGGAGAACAGTTATATCAAGAATAAAACAAAGAGAATATATTAAAGAATGACAGAATACAAAAATATGATTGCACTGAAATCTTACAGTAAATATTTTAACTTCTAATAAACTTATATAAACCTCTATTTATTGGAAGATGAAATTAGATCAGCACTCCAGTCATTACCATGTCGTAAGGCATGGATTTGATGTACAGAGGGCAAGCAACAAGAGAATTGTGGAGTCATTGGTGTTCTCTGAACTTGGTTGTTTTCTTGCAGATGTTTCATTTCCAAAACTAGGTAATATCATGCTAGAAGGGAGTGAGTTTGCTCCCTTTATAAACTGATGGCTTGTCCTGTCAATTTTGTCTGAGTTGCTATTTCCTTGATTGAGATATTGTTTATTTCTTGATTATTGGCCTTGTGTTAATCTGCTTATCAGGGTATTGACTAATGGCATTTTGGTCTTTTTGTTTCCTTTTGATTGTCTCTTTTGAATAGTACATAGATGTTGTTTATCTCTATGTACCTATTTATGGCTGATTTGTCATAATTCCAGGCTTCAAGGAATTCTCTAGAGTTTTTTGACTTGGTCTATGATGCTCACAGTTTCCCAGTTGAAACTATGGTTAAGTCTGTCCATGTGTTGTGAAATTAAGGAGTTTTCATTATGTGTTCTCACTGCTAGTGTAGATGGATGTGTTCTGCCTGTCTCCTAAATAATGACTGTTGCAGTCCTTACATTGCAGGTTGTAGATGACTTCTGGGGCTGCTGGGTCTTCTGGTTTCCTTAGGATGTTTTGAACAACAGTTGGTTTGTGTGCTCTGGTGATGCCGTGTGGTCATAACTGTTGGTGGTTTCTGAGATGTTTTGGGTATATGTATACCCTTTTCACAGCTTGTGTTGGATGTAGTGGGTGAATGGTCAGATACTTTTTGATAAAGTTGCATGGCTATCCAATTTGTTGGAAGATATATAAATGATTTATGTCTTTTTTTCTGATGTTTAGGATTGTTGCAATGTGTCTGTGCTTATCTAAATGTGTTTGAGTAGTTTTTTGGGAGTTTGGTTTTCGTTTTTCAGCATGTCTCTGGGAAGTAGTCTTGATGGTGGTTGTCAGCTTTTCTGTGCTCTGGTGTGATAACCTTAATTCTACAGCACATAGAAAGAGCACATAGAAAGATATGAAGATTAACACTAAACCAAAAATCAAGAAGCAAACAATATCCTAATCAAAAAAATAACAATTCAGACCAACTAGCTAACAGTAAACAAAAGGATAATCAAGGAACCACCAAGATCATTCTTCTCAACATTGACAGGGCAAACCACCAGTATATAAAAAGAGCAGAAATCATTCCTTTTTAGTATTGATAATGTTATCTAGTTTTGGTAATGAAATGTCTGCAAGAAAACAGACAAGTTAAGAAAGCACCAAGGATTCCACAGTTCAACCCTGAGCTAGAAATACTTTCTTCTTTTGAAACAGGAGAATTATAAAAGCTTTAACCAAACTTTACCAGCTATGTTACAGCACAATGGGTGTAATAACATAGTCTACATGTATGATTATGTACAGTCTTTTAAACTATAGAAGCTCCTTATGAACATGGAATCCCAGAATATCTCATTGAACTCATGAATGGAAAAAAATTAGGAAAAATTCCTAAGACAGGTAGTTATAGTCTAGGCAGAACATGATAGAAGAAACTGGTTTCATATCTACCAGGTGTACAAAGGAGTGAGAAAAGGTTGCATACTTTGTCAGAGATTATTCAACTTACATTTTGAATATATATTGACAAAGACTAAATTGGAATAATATGAACATTTTTTTTAATTTTAGTAAGAAACATCAATTACCTGCACTAGTCTGATGGCACTACTCCAGTGTCTAAAAATTCAAATTTATCTGAGTTGTAATGAAAATCAAGGATCATAGTAAAAAATGCTAGAGTATGAATAAATATAAAGAGATCGAATATAAAGGTACTGCAAGCATTTTTTGAACTGGCAATGAAGATATTCTGATGGTTTATGGTGTCTGCTTTTTATGATAAGCTATGAATAAAAAGCTATAGACTAGCACTTGGTAGGGGGCAATAAAAGCTTTGGAAAACATATTCAAATGGCATAGCATGGCAACAAAGATGAGAATTATGCAGGTAAGGTTTTTTTCTATGATACTGGATGGAAATTGGACTTTGAAGAAACTGAATAGATTGATGCTTTTGAACTATGGTGTTGGAGAAGGCTCCTGAGAATAGGAAAATAAATAGATTACGAAAAAGTATCCATCCATAATTCTTATTCAAGGAAACATTATTAGGCCTAAATTATATGATATACAATGAGATATAGAATGCAGCAATACTATGGCAAGTAATAATTATATACCATATCCTTTTGTGTGTATGTGCATATATGTACAGTATTTGTAAGTGTGGGTGTACATACACACAATCACTGAAATACATTTTTTATTTTAAATTTAAAATGTTGAGAATAAGTAGTAATTAAAAAGAACTATATTCTGTAACGTATTAGACCAATGAGTTCCTTATATAAAGTTGAATATTTCCAGGACAAAAATTATAGAATACAAATATTTTATCTGGCCCAGAAAATCCTAATAAAATAGCCAAAATAATTGATGAAGCTCTAACTGATAGAAAGTATAGTAAATTTAATCTAGACATGACAAGACTTCTGTACAAGATTAATATTTTTAGGGTTTCATGTTAGCTCCGAAGATACCACAGAGGCCAGCAGTGTTGGACCTTGGTCCCATTGTAGTTGAAGGTTTGTTAAAAGGTTTGGCTCTTGGATTTTTATAGGTATTTTGCTTTGACATTTAACTTTTTTCAGTGCTCATTAGTTCTGGTGGCCTTTCTAAGCTTGCCTTTGGGGAACAAAGAGACTGTGACAGATGGTGAAAGAATAGAATTGCATTGGAATATTGTCTCTCTTCTCATTTGTTCTCTCCCTTCTCTACTTTCTTGGCTAAATTCTGATATCAGAGACAAATATACATCTTTTTTATAAGCTATTTGTTTGCTAATATATTTTTACTTTTTAAATCTTAAAACAGCTATTCTAAAGACACAAGTGATAGTTATGAAAATAATACATTATATATTTGTTTTTCAGCTGAAAAGATGTATTACATGAAACTTCTTTTTTCATGTAACATTATTTCACAATATTATAATCTGATTTTGCTTAGAAATATATCCCAGTTTCTGATTCTTGTTCATTTATAACATACTTTAAAAATGCCTTTCAGTACCCATTGTGTGAAATCTATAAATTAATCAAGTAAAAACGTAGCATTAAGGCCTTTTTTAAGGTTAAAAATAGAATACTATTTTTTGTTTTCTTTTTAAAAAATGATTAATCATATAAAAAACAAAGCATAACCATATTTCCCCTTTTTAATAACAGGAGAAGACAAACTTAGAAAGGAAAACCTGGCATTAGATTCTTCTGTTCATGTACCTACCAACTTCTAAAGGAGAGTTTGAAATTAGAAAAATAGGTGTTTAATTTTCTCTTCCTTTCCTGAATGAATCTAAACTTCACCCATTTCCTAATTGTCCTTCCAAAAGGGAATAAAATTTAAACCTACCATAAAACCACTCTGAAATGTTACATGGAAAAACACAATATTTTATTTTTAACAACACAACCTTGAGATGTTTAGAGTTATAAAAGAGTGGGAAATTATTTTCAGAGGGTTGAAATGGAGCACTAAAAGGGCAGAAGGTTTTGGACCATCAAGGAATGGACAAGAAAGGTTTGAAGTAGCAATATGCTGGTCTAGATTGAGCAGCAGTAAAGCATCAGGCAATTAGATAGAACTGATCAACTATAAATAAGGCAGAGAAAGATTTACATGGAAAAACAAATTATTGTGTGTGTATGAATGAAGAGAACAGGTCTATTGCAGTATGATACTCTAGAATTAAGATGGCCAGGAGTTGGAAGCCAAAGGTCTATTTCTGTAGAAGAAGGCAGGATAAACCAGGAATAAGAGGTCGGTAACAGAGAATTGTTTCCAACAAGAAGCAAAATGTAGAGCCTGATATTATAAAGTGAGAATTCTCTAATATTGATAATTAAATATTATTTATATACCTAATTAAGTAAATTAACACTCTCTTCTCTTTAGGTATTGCACTGATTTCTATTATTTGATCCTCTTTAAATAGAAGCATGATGTAGGGCTTGATACTCTCCCAAGGTCAGGCTCTGATTCACTGCTATCTGAATCATCAACCTGATGATGAAGTAACTCACCTCTCTTAGGTAGCTAGCAGCATGCTGCCTCCTAAACTGCAGGCAGAGAGCGATTCAGCCCCAGAAACAAAGGATTCTAGGGGGGGGGACACAGGATGTTTGAGAGTGAAGCTAGTAAAAACAAATGTTCTACGTTACAAAGATAATCATCAGTTAAGTGGACAGTTGAACAGTTTCTCTGTTCTTTCCTCTGAAAAAGATAGAGAAAAGATTGTAAAAACCTTGATCTATGGACCTTTGCTGGTTTTGGTTTTCCTTCCTGTTAAAGGGAAGTCCTGCTTGATTTGTTCCATTGAATGTAATAATTTACACAAATTACTGGAGTTAAGCCTTTGTAGTAGGATCAATTAAATAAAATCTTTAGCAAAGACATCATCTCAGTTCTATGCCATAAATTTTAAAGGAGGAGAAGAATTGACCATACCATACTATATTTTTCTTCTGGGGCAGGCTTAAATGAATTTTCACCCATAAATTGGAAGACATGGAAAGTATTTTGTTTGTTTTAAATGGCTAGGCCTGTTAATGTTAAACTTTGAGCATGTCAGATTGCTTTTAATGAAATGAGTTTCTTTGTTAGGTTATAATGTTTATAATACTGATTACTTATCTCAATATTTCTTCCAAGTAGAAATGTATAGGACTGATATATTAAAGTCTAAAACCAAGTTTAGACAGTGAATGGAAATCTTGAACCAGACTGGAATGGAATTTGGGGAGAAATTTGAAAAAAAATGTGTGTGGAAAATATTTATTTTTATGTTGCTAGATATTCATATTAATCTTAGTTCCATCTTTAACCCTTTGTATATATCTTGGATTATATTAACTGGACTATAATGTCCCTAACCTTTATTTAGGGTTAAATAAATTCCTATCTTACCTTAGGATTAATGTATTTGCAAAATACAATTACATTTTTGTCATTAAAATGTTGTATTAAAATTTATAAAGAGCAGAAATATGTTTCTTTGCTGCTGTTTATATATTGGGGTATGATAATATTGGCCATCAAAATATTGGATTTCTTAAAAATGGCTAATTCTCATTGTTTGATACAAGGCAACAATATTATTTTTTTTTCTGAATTCTGTAATTTTATATACTACTTATTAGGGCAGAGAAGTGTAGGGAGTTGACAGCCTCCTGCATACATTGATTGGATTGACATTTGCTTAGTTGTAACAAGCTGCCATATTTTTGGTACCATGGGATCTTTGGACTTGATTTAAGAGCACTGACACTAACTGCTGTTATTTCATGTTTTCAAACTGTCAAATCTGCAACGAATGTCAGTGCAAAACACTAGATTGTTTTATATGCAGGGAAAAATGACCTTATTGACAAGAATAAATTAATATTCAAATTTAAGCCTTTACACAGTATTTATATAGATGACAGACCAACTTGTCAATTTTGAAAATTGATGATCTGATAGTTCTAACAGAAAAGCAACAGTATAAAATCTGTTTAATTGTAATCTACTATGTATCCATTTTAATGCTTATTTGTGACAAGTTTTCAAATAATACTTGTCTATTTAACATTCTATTTGTTTTTAAAGCAGGCCATATATAATACACATTAATTTAATGGATGGTGGATGAAAATAAGGTAATAAATAAAAACAATTTCAGAAGGCCTGATATTGAAATCAAGCAATTTATGAGTATCGTCTTAATTCAACTTGTCACGTCCAAGTATCCTTAAAACATTATTTATTGAGTCAAATATTATCCCAGAATAAGTAGTCTTATAAGTTAGCAGCCACTCTGTCATTCTTTGATATTGCCTGAGTGTAGGTTCCTCATCCTGACTTTGATAAATTCTAGACACTGGTGACCAATTCTGCCATATCTCCAAATGGACCTGGAATGGATATACTTCATCCTTATCAGCATATTGATGATACTTCATCCTGAACTGCCTGGTTACATCCCCCAGAGGCTTATTGTAGATCTTAAATAAAATGGGAGAGAACACTTTTGCTGGAATATCTGAGATTTGACTCTCCTTTCTACAAGCAGAAAGTGGAATTGCCCACTTAGATAAGAACTGCAACAATGTCTCCATTCCTAATCTTTGCCAGTGTCACAAAAGGAAATCTTCAGCCCTTCATAGTAGACTAAACTTGGAAACCAATGGAATACAAGGTAATACTATTTTCATTATATGGTTACATTAGCAGCATCTCAGATTTTCAATGTGCTTTCCCATCCCTCTCTTAACATTCATGATAATTAGGAAAAGTGATGTCTGAGACGCTTTCTCAAATTACATTTCTGCCTCAGATTTCTTTCATGTGATCATTGTCTTGATTGCAGCTCTTTTTCCTGTTCCTCAAGGTTATTCATTTTCCTATTATGTACAGTATACTCTGGCCAATCACAGTATTGAAGGCTTCTGAGAAGTCCAGAAGGCCAATCATAACTAAATTAGTGCTTCCAAAACCTATCACTAATCATCCATAAAAGTAATACGAGAAATGTTTCAACTATGTACTGGATTGCTAAAGATCTAGTTGCTTCTGCTTCTTTCAGAATACTCAATAATTGTTGTCTAATAATTGTTTTATAGCTTTCCCTTATGTACTATTGAAAGATGTTGGATGAAACTCTTTTTCGAAGCATCTGTCCCACAATGAGGTGTTGATTAAATCCAATAAATCATCATTATCAATCTCATCGTCATCCTCACCAATTGACTTAACCAATCCAATAGGATGAGTCAAATCTGCATATACATCTGAGTCACTTGCCACTAAATGGGAGATATATAAATCTAATAAATAAACAAATATATATGGTGATGTAATCACAAAACAGTCTGTTCACTTCTTTAAGTGGACAGACTTTAATACGCTCAAAAATTTGAAAGTAATATCACGAAATACTAATGCTGCCAATTTGTCAGATTCTATCTCTATTTTTACTTCAAGTGCATATGAAGAATGCTTCCACAAAATAACCAGCCAGATAGTTGCAACATACACTAAATGCATCTTCTGCTGAGCCTTCCCTGACAGAGCCTATGTTACTCTGACATTTTGG
>JANHZU010004668.1:100367-113383 GCA_032468055.1 Acrochordus granulatus
GTGCAGGGATGCGGGGCAGAGCCTGTATGCATATCCTTTTAACCCTCATGCGTGCAAGCTGAAAACATAGCTGGTTTCACGTATAAGCAAATTTTAGTTATCCCTTCATTTATAGAGCTTTTATGATGCCGTTGAAGGTTCATTCCTGTTCCCCTCCAGCTGCCTTTTCTAGCACCATTATGCTTAATAAAATAAAATAAAATGCACAAACAAGCAGTGACAGCAGCAATTCCTCAAATGTCCAGGATTTATTACTGTAGCATGCGAAAGAGGTGCACGTAAGCTAGAAATGGTACACAGTCCAGGGTCCAGCACAGAACATTCCTTTCTCAGCTTCTCCTTCCACACTCCTATCCATGGTACATGCATTTGAATGTAGTAAAACCCAGTAACTTCTCTGAGCCAACTGCAGACTTATCTGTTGCCACAAAAGTGCAAAGAAAGGGGCAGGATGTGAACCTGTGTATTATTAGAAAGAGCTTTACAGGAACTTCAGTTGGTGACAGAACACAAAAGGAAGATTCCTACGTATACACATCAGATCTGTCTCCACTTTTATAAAACTGGAATAAAATGGGAAAGTGCCATTTTGTGTATTCCTAATTGAAATTTCAATGTCCTCTTGACACCAAAAGGTATATACATAACATAGCTACGTAACCTTTTTCTTTTTTCAATGGGACAAGTGTCAAGCCAAAGACTTAGTAGGGCAAAATGAGATTGGTCAGGTAAAGAACTGTTCTTACAAACAGATAATTCTGACACAATGTCCTATTGCCACTTTAAGAGGTCCATAATTCAGTTTATTCAAGTTTTCTTCTTTGTGGTATTTTTTCCCAAATAAAAAAAAATCAGACTTTAGTAATCTGCGTATGCTGATCTTCATCAAAAGGTTCATTCTCTGGATCAGAGTCAGTGGTGTCAGAATACCTATAGTGATCAGGTTCATTATCACTAACATCCGGTGTTACTGAAGTTGAGCTGCTAGCTTCTGGGTTTGATGGCTCTTCTACTGTTTTTGTGAAAAATAGCTTCACCTAGAAAAAAAGAGAACAAAAGTTAGTATATATGTGCTTAGAGGAACTACGCTCTGCCTCAGCTACAACATAAAGTACAAATTAAATATTTCATACACTGCAAATATATATTTAATTAAATGCAAACTTAAAAATGTTAACCCTACCTCAAAAAAGCAATGAAAACCTACAAAGCAGCATCAATTATGTCAATGACTGTACTGATTTGACCATTCACATTAATTTGGGGGTGCACAATTCTTTTTTGTGCACTTTGTAGCTCAGAGGCTTGGCCAGAACGGATTTGCATCTTGGCACTAAAGCTTCAAACATCTTTCTTGTTCTGGGTTTCAGCTGAGACATGTCTGGAGACATCTTTCGAAGAACATGGAACAATGGTGATGCACTTTTCCCCTCTCTTCCTCTTGATTCTGACAAATATCTGAATCAGTGGGCCTAAAGGCTGAATGGGATTTTTACAGAAAACAAGGGAACAAAGTAACATTCCTTCATGTCATAAATGTGTGCTTATGAATTCCAAAATAAAATTCGGAAAATTCATTTTCTTTCCCAAACTTTATTGAACAGAATTCAACTGGCTTATGCCAAAATAAGCAAGATGGATTTTCCAGCATAGATAATATATACAGTATTGAATAGGAAGTATGGGTGACCTTACTTAACTACTGGCTTAAATTATCCTTTTCCCATCCTTGGCCTTGCCCCATTAACAATGAGGGATGATTTTCAGTCAACATGGGAAAAGGCAGTGACTAAAATCTTACACTTGGGCTTCTCTCAGGTCTACTCAGCATGGGATATGATTAGGGCAAGGCACTCATAACACGTAGCAGACACAGAGAGCCAGGTCCCCAACCTTTATTGCTAGTACCCAACAGGCACTCTACCTCCGCCATGGCATACTTAACTAACCTAAAAATGCCAAACTTCAAAAGGGCCTTTACTTTGGCACAATCTCATGCCTTCTCCTCAGTTGTCCTTGAAGGCTGAGAGAAGATACCCTTCACAGAGAGACAATGCACCTGTGACTTTGGACACACAAAACCATTGAGCATGTACTTCACCAGTACCTATTTTATAGAAACTTTCATACTAGCTGCATCTCATCATTACTGCATAAATACCCAGAGCGGACAATTCTATACCTCCCTGCTGTTCTCAGATACTAATCCTGCTACAACATATAAGGTTGCCAGATTATGTGCAGCAGCACTTAAAAATCCATCAGATTATGACCTGTTCTATAAACTAATCTTTATGAGCATCTAGTTCTATACTGATTTATATTGTGATTGATATAATCTGCCATCAACTAACCTTTATGCTCCCCGCTACACCCATCGAATGCTTCCACCTCTCCTTTTAATTTTAGATTTTTGTTTTTTATAAACAATTTTGTTTTATATTTTTAGCTTTTTATTATTTTTTAGCCTTTGATGTACTTTCTATGCTTTTTAACTGATTGTAGTCCTCCTTCCTTATGCTGATCTTTGGCTGCAATGAAGATTTGATGTACTAATATTAAACATTAATTGTTTTAGTGTTAAAATTGTATTTGTCTTATCTGAAAATATTCATATTATTTACATCAAGACACTGTTTATCATTAAAACTTAGATATTGCTGAATATCTAACACATCTACCAGCAACTAACCTACAGCTTTCATTTTTAGAGTAAGTCTAAATTAAAGAAATTGACAACATCTAGGTTAACTTGGATTTTTTATTTGTTTATCCATTTTTATACTGCTTTGTCTGATGAAGCCTTTTAGAAAATAAAAAGCTACAAACCACTGTATAGCATTCTGATTGATTCTAATTAAGGAAATGTCAAACAATAAGTATTAACTAGGTGCACTCTTTACACCCCTCTCCAAACATTTGTCTAGAAGCTTATGAACTTCTAGACAAATTCCCATTCTTTGAACCGTCATATGTGAATTCAACAGATGGATCCTTTCTGAAGCCTTCAAGTTTTACAGAACTGTTTCTCTTCATCAATGCAACCAGATATAGCCTGCACCTACAAGTTCCTAAAACCCAATCTGAAAGAACACAGACAAATCAAGTAGGGAAGGAAGACAGATTGTGTGACTTCACAGATGACTACTTGAAGAAGTTCAGCTACAAGAGAGCAACTATTCTTTACTGTGGCCTAAGATTCACACACATAAATAAACAGCAAGCTACTTAAAAGGAGATCTCTAGGAACATAAAGAGACAAAAGAAAGGATGGTCCTTCCAAAGTTCAGCCTATATGCCAACTACCAGATGGTCCTTCCAAAGTTCAGCCTATATGCCAACTACCAGATTCTGCTAGAGGAAATAGCCCAGAGAAGATTGGTGACACTACCCCAAAGGAAGATCTGTAACTCCTGTGATGCAAATATGGATCAGAAAGAAATATGGTAAACTTATAGAACAGCTTCATTATTGCCATTATATATATTTAAAAATGAGAGTATAATAAATTCAGTTGATCATTAAGTATGCTGCTGCTTGCAGATATTGAATGCAGGATTCCAAAATGAAGATGCATATCCTCAACATTGCCAGTCAGACATAACATTCTCCAGCAGCACTGCATTGTATGCATCCAGACACTGAACTTAAGTTGCTGGCAGTGCTGTTACTAAATTATTTCTTGTATAATGCTGGTTAAACCACTTGTTAGCAAGCTTTCCAACAGTATGTGTGAGATATGTCATGACTCTCTCTAATGCCTTCCGTTAAGCTCAACTCACTCACATATTTATTTTTGAATGTATATGTGAACTCTGAAGCACAGCTGCCTCCATGCCTTCCTTCCTCTCAATTATTGTATAGTTTTTGTATATCTGTTTGGACTATGGTGTTCAGCTAACAAATAAAACACATCTTTAACATAAAATGAAGTACAGGGTTTGAGTTTATGTGACCTTGTTTGCTTACATATCATATTTCCATGAAAATATCCTAACCTCTCATACAGGCATTCCTTAAAATATTTGATGTGCCTTTCAAATTTTGAGGGTTTTTTAATGCATCTGGAAGCTTGCAGTTAGAACTGATAACTTTAGATCCAGAGAATTCAGAACATTTGTGGGGAAGAAACAATGAAAGCAACACATTAGGAAGATTGTCTCCACAAGTGGAGGAGGCATTCTTTCATGCAGGGCAGAATAGGCCTAGAATTTGCCAACCTTGAAACTTAATACCAGACAGCAAGTTCATGAATGGGAAAAACAATTGTGACAAACCTATGTAGTGAATGTTTAGCAGTATCTACTCCACAAACGTCACCAAGGGAGAAGAGCACAGCTTATGCCATCCAAGAAGGAAATCTGTTCCCACAACATTAGAATTTGGGAAACAGAAGGCATAGTATGCTGATGCACAACTCAAGAATCTACAGAGAAGCTGAGAAAAATTAAGAAAAGATAAATAATACTGATAAGTAGAAATAATATCAGCTCAATGACAAGCAAACTTATTGCTGCAGCAATTTAAAAGAAAGGGTTCAGTTGCAGCCAAGCCCAGTTTCATACTATGGGAGAGACGAAATCTCACAAAACAATTCTGTAAGTTCTAGATAGTTCTGAATAGGTGTCTGTGCAGGCACATAAGCCATGTGTGGGAACCACACAGATCACAATATATTAACATAAATTGCACAGTTTATATCCCATTACTTGATTCTTTTGAGCAGACTTACTCTAAAGTTTGGTGAAAAATATCGATTTGCCTTGTCCTTATTTGCCTTGTCCAAATCATTTTTTGTTAATGTAAGGATCAAATATTCCTTGTCATTATCAGAACGCTCTGTACTGAAACTGCCATCAAGTTCCTGATCTCCAAGAAGACTTCCATTTTCTACTTTGTCAGAGTTTTCTTCCAGTCCTGGTATGAAGAATGTATTGACCCAGAAATGAAACATTTTGTCCTAAAGGGAAAAAAAGGAGCTTGCTTTAACATAATATAGAACAACAACCACATACAATATTTAGTCTTAAGTGTAACTGCAATGACAGACATAAGTACAAAATATCTGCAAAGTTTTACGCTGAAGAATGTTTCTCCTTTTTTTTCTATATTGGCAAACAGTGTTACTTTCACCCAGTCTGCTTCTATTGGACTTGAATATTCTGATTTTGTTTCTCCAGTAACTGGTTTATTAGTTAATAAGAATAATTTTATAATTTTATTAACAGTTAATAGTTTTCTCTTTGATGATTTGAAAGTTTGAAATCAATCAGTGATGGATGGAAAGTGCCTTCCAAATGACACCAAACTCATGTATTTTTGTACGCCATTTCCTGAGAAGAGAGAAATTGCTTGTGAATTGGCATTTTAGAATCATCATTGTGCAGGTAGGATCACAATATACCCCCAAATGCAACCCTGGAATAAAAAGTGAATTACACTTAGAATGAATACCATCCTGGGATTCAGAACCTTTACATCCTGATCCTGCTAACCTGGGACAAACTGTGTTCATGCTGACAAGAAACATACTAAACAAAGGCACAGCAAGTTAAGCAAAAATATCAGCCTAAATTCAATTTAAAATGGACCTGGAGAATGAACTATTCCAATACCCCAAGGGGAAAATATTTAATTTATGCTAAACCTAATTATACAGCAGAGAAAATCCTGTGGTGCTTTGATGATCACAGAATGAGGTTAAATCAGTTCTCAGTTTCCCCTCTGTCTAATTTCTCTAAATTTTCCTGATAGCAAAAGATCAAATACTTCTGGGAGGAGGAGACAAGACAAACAGACAATGTTCTTTTAATGATGAACAAGCATTGAATGGTTGTTTATAATCTTTGAAATCTAAAATTTCACAGACTCTCTAGAAACAATTCCAATAGATAAGAATTGTAATAACACTTTAAGTAAAATAAAAATAAACATTATATAAAGATAGTCTATATATCTGTCCCTCACTCCTGCTGGAATAAAAACATTCCTGATAATTGACTAGAATGCAGTAAAAACAATGTAAAATATCTATGGTATTTCAATTTCATAAGTACAATAAAGATACGTATAATATTTTCTTTAATTCTCTATTTTGATAGCCCTAAGTAGGCATATTAGAAATTATCAAAAGCTATGACTATTCATAAAGCTGAATTAGCACTTCTTTTGAAACATATAGTCAGTAAGAATGCAATTTTCACTTGTTTCATTCCCAATTCACCATAATAGCCATTAACATTTACCTTTAATGTGATTTTTTTATTATAGGTTTATGGGTTTTCTTCTAAGAAACTACTGTATGTGATATGCAAGTAGGCAAAAGAACCTCTTTCACCAGTGCAACCCTGATGTAAAAAGTTGTCTGATCAAAGAACTATTTTTCAAAGTTGTGCCATTATAGTAATTTCAGTAAATGGTGCAATTTGAATTTAAACTTGAGTTAAAACCTCAATATGGTTCCCATTTTTTTTCTTTTTACCAATCACAGAAACAAAATGCTTTACCACCTCTAAAAACCTATTCAGTTTAAGTAAATTATGCTAAGGTAATTAAAAAATACAGCCAATTCAGTATTGTAAAGTAACTGATATTTTAATGATTTCTGTATCTCTTGCACTGCTTTTCTAATTAGTAAGCCAAAAATGGCTTGCTAATTATTAATTTAGTATTTAGTATTAATATTTAGTATTAATATTTTTAAATATTACATTAATAATAAATGACCAAGGTGTTTCAGAATGGTACACATCTTCCATCATCCTACTGAAGTAAATTTCAAGAAAAGTAGCATAAATCAAAAGGACAATATTAAGCTATTAAAATATGTCTACATTTGATTGAAATTTTAAGATTTAGTAAAAAGATGGTTGCATTGCTCTCCAACAAGATAACAGAAGCTTATTATAATCTAGCTTTGAGTATACATACAGGCATTAAACCCGCTATAACCTTCTCAGTTAGGCCTGGATTAGTATCAAAACCTTTACAGTCCAGCTCAATCTTTGCCAAGAGAAAAACTACACGATTTTTTGTCTTATATCTTTTCATGAAATTTAATATAAGTAAGGCAAATTTGGGGAAATGTTTTTTCTGAAGATGATGTACTCCTCACTGAGAAATGCTGTGCTGCTACATGTGCAGCAGCAAAGAATGAGAATACTTAAACATTCAAGCTTGTCCAAAAAATTGGAAATTATCTTCAACCATATATTTATACAAGCATACAATCATATACCATATCTTATGCTTTAATAGCTAGATTTTAACTAATAAGAACAATTACATGTAAAATGGAAATATACTGGCTGGAGAATTCTGGGAGTTGAAGTCCACATATCTTAAAAGGTTGGGAAACACTGATCTAGAAGGGACTGATAATAAATGCTAATGCTTATGGCGGGAGGAACGCACATGGACTATTATGTTGTCCATTATTCAGCTTTAATTTTTTTGTATAGATTTATATTTTTGCTATTTTCAATTTTTCAACTATCCAGTCCCAGATAATTTACTACTCGCTAGCTAATATATTTACAATTTCCCATTACTATTACTACTACTAATTCTTAGGTGTATCAGTTCATTTATTTGCTTGATTTGAAATGATTTATTTCTAATTCCTATTTTTCAAGCTAATGAAGATTTTTAGTATTTTAAGTTGCATATTATTAAATGGAAGACATACTGTACAAAATATGCATTTATCATTAATACTAATTAAACAAGTATGAAAGACAACACCAGCTAAAGAACTGGCAGCTATGATTTCACATTGTTGTGAACAAATAATAAAGAAAAAAACAAATAGAATAGACATGGCAAGGCAAAGTATTACATAACATAACATACAACAAGATCTGGCAATGGCTAACAGCAGGGAAGTTGAAGAAAGAGACAAAGGGACTAATTCTGGCTGCACAAAACCAAGTCTTAAAAGCAAATGCATACAAAGCCAGAATTGAGAAGACAGCACCAAACAGTAAATGCTGCCTCTGCAAAGAAGGTGAAGAAACAGTTGACCATCTAGTTAGCGACTGCAAGATGACACAGACAGATTACAAACAATGGCATGACAAAGTAGCAACAATGGTACATTGGAATATCTGCAAGAAATGCTATTTGCCTGCAAGCAAGAACTGGTGGACTACAAAATTGAGAAAGTAATAGAAAATGAAAAAGATAAAGTGCCATGGGACTTCAGAATTCAAACAGACAGGCACCTGACACAAAAACCCCAGACTTAACAACTGTCAATAAGAAAGAGAAAAAGTCTGGATTGTGGATGAGGCAATATCTTGAGAAGCATAACAGAAGAGAAAGAACTGGAGAAAATCACAAAATACAAAGACCTGAAACTAGAAGTAGAATGACTGTGGCAAAATAAAGATAGTACCAATAGGGACTTGGGTGTAATCCCAGAACAACTGGAGCACCACTTGAAATACCATTGACACTGACAAATTCATCATCAGTCAATTGCAAAAAGCAGCTTTACTCAGAACAGCTTTCATCTTGTGACGATACCTTTGATATCAAAGAACAACATTTGCCTATCCCAGATCAATAGGTGGATAAAAATGCCCAATCCAGCCTAAACATCTGTTATTATTCATGGGTGCCATATCAAAAAACCTTGGATGGCACTTAGAAAATTGACAATATATACACTGACAATTTTTCCATCTGTTAATTGCAAAAGGCCACATTGCTTGGATTTTCACATACTCTACACCGATTAATAGTGATACTCTTAGCATATAATTATTAAAATTACTTAAATTTAAGATGTGGGGACCCCCAGCAACAGCCCAATTATAATTCAGTGGCAGTTTTTGACTGGCAAATGAGAGGGAAGGAGAGCTAATAAATACAAAGGACAGCAATGAAACAAACATTGAAGAAAGAAGAGACAGGTTATCTCTATATGCATCTCTGTAGTTCCTGGTTCAACCTGAAAAGATATTTTAAAATGTCTCGAGAAGAAATGGTTGTCATATATAAATTTTAATGCAATCATTTCTACTGGAATAGCCAGCAAAGCAGTCATAGTTTTGCTAGATATGCCAGGAGAAGCATCCTACATGTTCAGAAGTCCTGAAGCAGCCTCACCAAGCCTTTCAGCAGCTGCTTTGAGGACTAGATCCAGAGGATATTTTGCAAAACAGCTTGGTAAACTATATTCAAAACTCTATTAATCTTCCTTTGCTGATGTAAGGACAATGATTATGCAGTTAATAAATTTGGGCTTTTTCCATCTAGTATAATAGATCAGAGCAATTCAAACAAAAATGAAATATATAGAGTTAGGCTAACTATTATGACATGAAATTAAGTGCTTTTAATTATTTCCAGAAGGAATCCCAAGTAAATGAACAAATGCCCATTATATTCTTAGAATTTACCTTGTGACATCTGATTTTGTTTTCCTGTTTATACAAGAAATAGTCAGATGTATCTCACATGGGAAGTCTGATCAGGTGCCATTAAGTTTGACTTCATGTGCTATTTATCCTGAGTTAGGATCCAGGTTTCTTGCACAAGCAGAAGACAATTCTGCGAGTCCTCCTTCTGCCGCAGCCTCCTGCCTTCCGCTCTTTCCACTTCCTACCCTCGCTTTTGACCCTCAAGAATAGCTTTGAGGAGCACATGCAACCAAAGGGAAGAAATACAGCGGAACCTCAGATTACGAGCACCTCGGAGATTTTTGCAAGATGAGCAAAATGTTTTAATAAAATTGCCCATCTCTTCTCCCCTCAAAGCACGGAGGCAGGTTTCGACAAGAAACATTTCCAAACCACCCAGGAAAGACCCCGGAAAGACGTTGCTGAGGAAAAAGGGAAAAGGCCCTTTTGCTTCGCAACCTGTTGCCACCTGTTGGCTCAGATCCTCTGAGCCAACAGGGGGCACCTGACAGCAGCGAGCCTAGCAGCAGCCAAGGCCAGAGCCTGCCTCGAACCAGATCCATAAGTGCTGGTTAGTTTGTTCTATTTCTCCTTTATATTGTATGTTAATCATTGTTACTTGTTTCAGATGTTAGGGACAATCATTTTTATATAAAATTCCGTTGAAAATGATTTTTTTGTGAATATTTTTGGGGGCGTGGAACCTGACTTTCCATTGTTTCCTATGGGAAACCTCGTTTAAGTTTAAGAGCATTTTGGACTAAGAGTGTTCTTCCGGAATGGATCAGGCTTGTAATCTGAGGTTCCACTATATATATATATGAAATCCCAAAAGCTCTTTTCTAGATACAACTGTTACCTATAGGCTTTGCCATGAAACCTCATTTCTTTTTACCAAGTAAAGTCAACTAATTTTCCAGAATTGGTCTGAAAAAGAGAAATCAGTTATTTTGATGAAGGATTGGTTGTATCCTCTCGTTCCAGTCTAAGTAAAGCCTATTCTGTTGACCTCTTTCTGCACATCCTGCAAATTAAAGTTGTAAAATGGAAATGTTGTGAAATACAAAACAGAAAGAGTCCTTCTTTAGTGCTTTCCAAAACACTTCAAACAATAAAATCAAGCTGCATTGGTAGTAAAAACATGCATCTCTCATATCTGTTGAAAGTCAAGGGGAAATGCCTGACATAAATGAATAGGAGGTGAATAAATTCAGCACTGGTGCTGAATTAAAAATTAAACATTTATCAAGTTAAAAAGACAAACCTTTTTCAACATCTTGTTTTGCTTATGGAAAAATTCCACTTTGATATCACCACACACTGGCAACGGTTGAGGGAATTCAAAGTACATGTATTTGTCTTCACGTTTTGTAGGTCCTGAAGAGGAGGTGAATATCTTTACCTTAAGCTGGTAGACCACAAACTGAGGATCTGTGCAATAAAATAATTTTACAACAAGGAGATTAAAGAACCATCCTAGTTCTAAAAAAATTGTTATCAGTCAGCAAAAAATATTTTAAAAAGGCTTTAGACAAAAATATCGATATCTCTTACATTATGCTTTAAAGTTATACCAACCCAAACTGTTCCTGATGCTTCCAAATCACTTCAGCACTAAATCTACTTACCTTCTGTAGAAAGATATTATAAAGAACAAGTGATATCTGTGGTATCAGAGTACATCAAACCAATCACAAAAAAGCAATATTCAGTGGCATATTTAATATAATTTTACAACTATGGATAAGCTATTTTATCAATATTTTGTCTATAGTTGTCTTCTGCATTATCACCTCTAAATTTACTATAGTGTCTAATTATTTAGAGGCATGGTGGCGCAAGAGGTTAAGAGCTCAGCTTGCTGGCTGGACAGTCAACCGCCCAGTTCAAGACCCGGTGTTGCCATACAACAGGGTGAGTTCCTGCTGTTCCACCTCAGCTTCCGCCCACCTAGCGGTTCGAAAGTGTGCAAGCAGGAGTAGATGAATAGGTACTGCCCCTTCCGGTGGGAAGGTAGCAGTGTCTGTGTGCCTTTGTCGTCTAGTCATGCCGGTCACATGACCACAGAAGCGCCCTCGGATGAACACTGGCTCTTCAGCTTAGAAATGGGGATGAGCACCGCACCCTAGAGTCGGTCATGACTGGCAGAGTCACCTTTACCTTTTTACTGATTATTTATACCATTTTGTAATGTCAAAGACTTTTGAGCAGGACATAAAATTGTGAGAAGTATTATCTTGATGGCCTCAACTAACAGAAAGTTCAGAAACTTTTCACTTTCTATGAAACTTGACCAGCAATTTAAAAAGTAAAATTAAATCACATCTAAAATCATTTGAAAGCAAGTTTGGTTTTAACTAAATGAAATTTAGTCAGAAAAAAGTATACAGCAATTTATTTATTTTTTATTTATATGCCGCCCATCTCAGAGTATGCAATTCAGGGCAGCTTACAATAAAATAAGGATAAAAATCTTGTCCTTACAAATATTGTTAAAAATACCGAAGCTAACAGAGAGAAAAGAGAAATAAACAAGATGGAGAAGGTAAAGTAAAAGTAAGATATTTAGTCGAGGAGTCTCCCCCAAGATGATACACTGCCCCCAGGACCCCAGGCCAACCTGCACAGCCTGGTCTTCAAGCCTTTGTGAAAGGCCAGAAAGGTAGGGGCTGATCCCTGAGTGATATGATGTTCCACAGGGTGGGTGCCATGGAGAAAAGGCCCTTCTCCTAGACCCTGCCGACCAGAACTCCCTGGCTTATGGGATTTGTAGGAAGTCCTTACTGCCAGTGTGGGTGGGTGGACCAAATAATGATTTTATATTAAGCTCATTATCTGTTCTAATACATATGCTAAAATCAAGGGCAAGCTATAATGAAGTGAAATCTAGAAAGCATTTAGAAAAGAAAGATGGAAGCCAACCTTTACATAAATGTTATATAACGTTTTATATTTAAATAAGTAATGATTGTAGATGCAGCAATCTTGCCATATTAAAATGAGTATATTCAGCTAAAAGAAGCATAACAAATTTCTGCTGTGCACCTGCAGCAGACTGGCTCAATTTCCAATATTCTTTTAGATAATTAAATTGAGAGTATATAGGAATAACATTCAAGATACACCCCAATTCTTTGTAAGATACCCTGCAGAGCAAACAGAAATGCTAGGGCAAAAGTTACAGAGGAATCAAGCTGAAACCTCAAGTGCTGGAAAATATAGAAAGATCAAAGTTAGGAGACGTTATCTATACTGCCATGGTCACCCAAAACGAGTTAGATAAAGGAGGGGGGGAAATGATAAAGGAAAAAGCTGACCAAAAAGTTAGGGATAAAAGTCTAAGAAATATATATTCCAAGAAACTGGAAGGTATTTAATCAAAACTAGTGACTTTTTATCATTACACTTGAGGTAGAATTGCAGTTAATGTACACACATTTCAATTTTAGTAAATAACATACAAACATTGCATATAATTCCATGTAGTGTAATTTGCTTAAAAAGTTACTTACTGCAAGTGCCGCCACTGAACATTGGAATAGTTTCAAACATCATTTTATGAAACAGCAGTGCTACTGGTCTGTAATCCAGATGATTCTTCAATAGGTAGCT
>JANHZU010004669.1:43206-56908 GCA_032468055.1 Acrochordus granulatus
GCCTCTCTCATCTTTTTAAGTGGGAGAACTTGCACAATTGGTGGCTGACTAAATACTTTTTTGCCCCACTGTACTTACATTTTCATAAAACTGTTTCCCATTTTCATTCTAAGCTTTCTAGAAATGTTAGATGGACATAAATGGTTTGGCAATGAAGAAATAAACAAGGTTCAGAGGGGAATGATTTCTTAATGTTCTTAGTCATTTTCATTCTCTGATGAAATAGAAAATCAATTTAAATAAGAGCCATTGTACATAAATCATATGAACCATTTAAAATCAGTTTGACAGCAAATATAGGTAACCTATCATAGTATCTAGAAAACTAAATGAAATCAAGTCATAAACTTAGTTTCCCATATACCCTATTGCTCAGCATTGATATGCAAAGATTCAATTTCCTCACAAATATTTCTTATACAATTAAACTCTAATATGTATGAAGTGATAGCAGTGATTCAAAAACAATTTTCAAGAAAAAAATGTTATAACATTAAAAACAATTTTTATTGAAGCTGGTTTTAAAAAAATCATTTGAGATCATGTAACAGTAAGATCACCACTAGAAAGAACTAGATTTAAAAATACACATTTAAACAAGAAAAACATTTTACAAAACAAGCCAGAGAACAGTTTCAAGCTACAGATATAAAACAGATATTTTATAAAAGAATACAACAGCGCATGTACACATAGACGACAGCAAGAAAATTAATCTCAAATGGTCTAATAAGTATGTATGTAAGGAAAATAATGTCATCAAATGGTCTAATAACATGAGTGACTACATGTTTTAGATTTATACAATTGCCCCATGTTGATTAAAATATTTTACACATTTTCTTAATGGGCAGTTATTTTCCATTTAGCCATGAGTAGTATCATCTTCTACAAAATCTTTGGCCATCTCTGCAGTGATCACATCAATATGGCTTACCTACGTAAGAAAAAAGATTGTACAATTCTGAATTTTGCACAAATCATAAAAAGCTTAATATATGATAAAGCCCTTGTTTTCAAAAATATACTTGTAAATGGCTGATGAGAAGTCTATGAAAACGTTTTGCACTAATAATGGGACTATATTTTATGACATAATATATGTGTTGTAGTTTTGACATTATGATTTATTACAGATAATGCTCTTTTAGTATGCTTGCATGCTTTAAACAGTCTAGAAAAATGAGGGTACATACTTGATCTAAATGTACCACCATGCTGAACAATAAATGTTTAAAGTACCTCATCAGTTCCTTTGTTCTTAAGATAAATCAAGCTAAACTCTAATTAAATTTTAGTCCTTAAATCAAGAGAAATTCAATAGTGACCACAAATGCTTGATATGAGATTGAATAAAACATATACTGTGATCTAAATAATTTATAACTAAGTTTAACCAGAATCCAAAAATATTAACACTGTACATTTTAATCTGCATACCTTATTTCTGAATTTTACACCATAGAACTTATCGGCAGATTCAAGCAGCTCAGGTCTGAATGTTGTGGTGATGAATTGAGCATGTTCTGCTAATTCCATGATCATATCTGAAACAGTTAAAATATAGCACCTATTAATACATAATCCACAACTTTTAAACAAAATGAAACATCTTCAATAATTATATGGAACTTATCCCTCCCTAAGGCTTAGTTACTTTCTGAGCCAACAACTGGTTTCTACCTGACTCAAGATGCAATGCTACCAGTGGGATATAAAGTTTCATGTCACATCACCTTTTTTAAAAAGACAATACCCATTTGTGATTTGGTACTTTATATGACTTGGCTGTATAAAGATATAGTTTCAACATTCTGGATGTGTTAGAATTTCTACACAGTCAAATTACTAATTTAAATGTCAAAAAGTAACATAAGATACTAATGTGTTTTATAATGTGCCAAAGAGAATGGGGATAATTAAGTTCCAAGATCTGACTTTACAACTTCTTGTAGTAATGACTCCAAACATATTCAATAAAGGAAAAAGAGCAAGAAAAAACAGAAAACTCTGCATCTTTTCCACTAAATTAAGATCTAGGAACTGTAATTTATACTTTTCTAATATATATCATGAGGCATGAAATGTTGCTGACATCTTTAAAAACTCTAATCAAGAGAGTATCTGGTACTAATCTTGAACATAACACTCTAGTATTCTTCTATTTCAAATGACTTCTATAAACACAGATATTATTTCAGGATTTGTAATAAATGAAACAAGGAACGCAGAATATTTGTGCACTTTTCTACACTGTATACACTTTACACTAATGTACACTAAAATTTTAATCTTGATGTGTAACAGAATGTATGAATGACCTTCGGAAAAGGGGGAAGAAGTGCTGCCTAGAAAACAATCAGACAGAAGGAGCCCACAATTGCTTAACCGTCACAGAAAGAAACTGTGACCCACTCTAATGGATCAAGCAGTTAAAAGTGGCAGCAGGAAGTTTATACCTTCAGACATGCAAAATTCTGCTAATAATTTTTTACAATAAAATTGAATTAGTCCATCTTGTTGTGTTTTCTGTTTGGTTTACCTGGGAGGGCTGACATCAATCTGAAAGTATAAACTTCCTGCCACCACTTTTAACTGCTTGATCATTAGGGCGGGTGCTTCCTAAGTTTCTTTCTCTGACTGTTAAGCCACTGGAGGCTTTGTCGCTTGTCTGATTGTTTCCTAGGCAACATCTCTTCCCCTCTTTGTGCAAGGTCATTATTATTAATATTAGGTCATTATTATTATTATTATAGGTCATTATTATTATATATTATCATCTATTACATCATGTGACTGAAAATGATCAACAAAGCAGATTTTTAAAAATCTTACACAACTATACTTCTTAGAAACATCTCTAGTTATTTATACTGTCCTTCCTATCAACTATTGTTGTTCAGTTGCTAAGTCATGTCCGACTCTGGACCACAGTACACCAGGCCTCCCTGTCCTGTACTCCCTCCTGAAGTTCACCCAAAACCACGCCCACGCATTTCTGATGCTATTTATCTCACCCTCTTCCGTCCCCTTCTGGTTTTGCCTTCAATCTTTCCCAGCATCATGTTTTTTTCCAATGAATCCTATCAACTATATCCATATATATATGAATTGGGCACATATGAACATCCTCTGGAAATAACAAGCATTATCTTTAAATGACATTGTGAGTATACAGCCCTTATCAAAAAAAATTAAACATTTCATAACTGAGCTCTAGGACACTATAAACCTTATAATATACATTTATCAAATTATTTAAATTATATTCAAGAACTAGTCTGAAGAAATTTTATTAACTTCCTAATAAAATATAAACTATCTTTACAGAGTCCATTTTAGCAGAGATTACAATACACAGATGCTGCCATTCTGCCATTGGCTTCAAAATTTTGTGCCAAACAATTTTATTTAAGAATGTTTCAAAACATTTTTTTAAAGTGAAGCTAGCTAGACAGACAGCATACATCTTAATCTCACCCGCAAAGCAGATATTACTGAAAGATATATTCAGTACCACACACTAGTTTTTGTTTTAGTAGTAGAAGAAAGGAGCCAAGTATACACAAGAGACTCTATTTTCATTTACAGTGATCTGCAAGTGTGTTTATCTGTACCTGAAACAGCTTTTCTGTGCTGAGCATCCAGGGCTTGATCAATTTCATCAAAGAGGTAAAACGGAGCTGGATCACATTTCTGTATAGCAAAAATCAAGGCTAGAGCCACTAATGATTTCTGTCCACCAGAAAGCTGCTGCATTTCTCTCATTTCACCTTGTTTACCAGTAAATGACACCTGATAAAACAGCAGAAAAGCTGGTTTATTATATTTACTGTATTTCCCCAACTCCAATAGGCAGCTATAATATAATCTCCTAATCCATAAAAACAGATAAAACCGAAAACCATACAAATTAAAATGAATCTAAAAAATGACAACATTGAATAAACAAAACCGCTCCCCCTGTAAATACATTAACCCTATGCCTGGGTTGAAAGCCGGATTTTAGAACTTTCCAAAACCTAAGAGAGAGGGCGCTATCCTTATCTCTGGAGGAATGCTGTTCCAGAGGATGGCAGACAAAGCATGCTTCCTCAGCCTGCAAGAGGACATTTAATAGATGGAACCTGGAGTGCACCCATGTGCTGGAATGTACTGACTGGGTGGACAGAAACAGTTGGAGATTACTTAACTTTCAATATTATCAATTGTTGCAGGTCAGTTAAAAGTAGTTTGCTTTACCCTAATTCCAACGCCAGTGAACTGGTCTACAGATGGAACACTGCTTTGAGATCCTGAGCCCTTTTCACTTTCAGCACTGCCTTCTCCTTCATCTTGAGACTGACTACCTTCCACATCACCTTTCTTCATCACAAGTGTTGCTTTCCCCCCAGGCACCAGCTTCTGAAACACCTCACTGAAATTCTTTGACACCTGGATGAAACACAATTCAAGAATTACAAAGAATAGAAGAATGAAGTTGATTGAATAAATGACCTCTGTAAATATTGTTTGATATGTAGAAACACATATGAAGGTGAGGTGAATTTCCATAGTTTTAGGATCTTCTACTTTGCAGAGGAGCTCTAAGAACACATGAAACTAGTAGTAGTTTAAAATGCAAGTTTTTTGAGGATCAAGTTATAGTAACTCTGATAGTACTTTAATACACACACTTATAATGTGCCTGCCCAATATTTTCAATCTTTCATTTTTATTTTATTGAAAACTTTATTGAAAAAACTATACGTACCAAATTCTTAGACAAAATATGACTTCCAAAAAGTTGAAGATAATGGGAAATATTGGGAATATTTTGGATTATTTGTGCTTTTTATCACAACTGCAAACAGATTATTCGATTGGGTCTTATTATGGGTGTAAAGATCTGACAGTTATCAAATTATAAAGTTTATGTTACAAACATCTTTGTTCCTTAACTTTTTAACAAAATGTATTTTTAAGTATTTTACAACTAAAACCATGACTTTTGGTAGAAGTTAAAATGACTGCGAAACCCACTTATAACTCAGAAATCAAGAGAAGCTAATATTGATTTAACTCCACCCCAAAGAATCTGGATTTTATATGTGTTAGAACTGTTGTCAAGTAATACCTGTTTGAAAGTCAGCTGGATAGCTTCGTATTTTCTGAGTTCAAGGACATTCATCAACTCCATGATGGATTTGTAGCCCCTATCTAACTCTTCTTGACGTTTTATCAACTTCTCTTTCTGTTCTGAAAAGTTTACAAATTGATCTAGAGCTTTTTTATTAACGTGGCTATATTTTTTCAATTCTGTGTTGCATTGTTCCAGTTTGCGAAACAGCTGCATAAAAGATTAAAAGAATTTGTAAGTATGATGTTAACTAACATCTATCATCTCTAGTCATGAAAGCTAGACACATCTGTTACCTGCTTTAGACTCAAAGTCTGATATTTTTCAAATGCTTCTTGGGGAAGAGAGCCCAGTTCTCTGATTTTCTTCATACATTCCTCCTTTTTCTTCAGAAGCATACCTTGCCTGTTAGTCATCTTTTCAAGTTCTTTTGTGTCATGATTAATAGCATCCATGTGTTCTTTCTCCATGTTCTTCCAACGTTCCATGCTTTTCTGAAGTTCTTTTATCCCTGCTTCTGTTTTATCAATTGAATTGTCCAAATCTATTGTATCAAAGTAAAAACAAAGTGTAAAAATATTAAATAAATATACAGTGGTACCTCACAAGTAACTCACAAGATGTGAAACTCACAGGATGAGCAAAAAAATTTCACAAAATTTATTCCGCTAAACGAGCCACGACTCACACGACAAGCAAACTTCGCACGGTAACTTGCGCGTCATCAGTCAGCGCGCTCTATTTCTCATTCAGGCAGCAACCTCATGCGAGAGTTCTGCCAATGTGGCAAGCGCGCGCGCGCGTTCTGCCGACTCTACCACGTGCTTTACTCCATTGCACAGGCGGAACCCCGCGTGAGAGTTCTGACGTGGCAAGCGGGCGTGTTCTGCCGACTCTACCATGTGCAGTTAACTCCATTACTGTGCGTATGACCTTGCCAGAATCCTGATTGCAATGAGCCCCCCTCTCTTGTTGCATAAACAGCATAAATTAAGTGAAAGGCATTCATTCAAGAGATAGAACTCCCGAGACTTCAGACTCCAGATTCAATCTCCAGGAAGTCCCCTCTCGCTCCCCAATATTTTCAAAGTGCACGCCCGTGCGCACACACACACACAAAATAAAGCAGAAATTGTCCTTGTCCTTTTGACTTGAGTGGCGGCGGCAGCAGATCCTCCGAGCCAGCAAGCAGCAGCCGAGGCCAGAAACTGTCTCGAAGCAGATCCGTAAGTGCTGGTTAGTTTGCTCTATTTCTGCTTTACATCATGTGTTAATCATGGTTATTTGTTTCAGATGTTAGGGACAAGCATTTCTACATCAAATTCTGTTGAAAATTATTTTTTGGTGAATATTTTGGGGGCGTGGAACAGATTGTCCGATTTTCTATTGTTTTCAATAGGAAACCTCGTTTTGCTTTATGAGCATTTCATGCTAAGAGCGTTCTTCCAGAACGGATTAGTCTTGTCTTGTGAGGCACCACTGTATATAACATGAAAAGAATACTGATGAACAGCTACAAACAGTTAAAAGAAGTTGAACAAAGAAAGGTCATATTGACTGAAACAAGAGAAGATAGTTGATGATACATTTAAGAAGTTTTAAAAACACAAACTATTAATTTACTTAATAAGTTTACTTACCATCTGATCGTGCCAATGTATCCTTTACTCGCTTGTTGATTGCCTCAAGTTCAGACGTAGTAGCTGTAAGAACAGTGCCACCTTCTGTCTCTCTCAGTTCATTCAGTTCCTGGACAAAGAGTTACAACATTACATTCCATAAATCACAGCAGTATATGGCCAATGCTCAGGATAAATAGAAATTGCAATCTAATAGTATATGTGGAGTCATACATTGTCCAACTCAGAATCATTTTTGTGATTTAAGTCAGTATTGACTCCTGGCAACTAGCTGAACTAGTCCCTGCATTTTTTTTGGCAAGGTTTCAGAAGTGGTTTGCCATTGTCTTCTTCCTACAGTTGACAGAGAGTCACTGATCCAAAATTATCCATCTGGATTTATACCTAAAGCAGATTAGAACTTATCTCCTGGTTTCTATCCAACTGTCCAAACCACGAAACTCAACTGGCTGTTGCTATAATTCTAGCATAAATTATTTTTAAGCTATTGTTATTTGGGGGATATTGTAGAACAAAAATGAAGCTCAATAATTTCAGAATAAATACTAAGACTAGTATAGTTCCAAGAAAAAAGAAATAATATAAATTGGATCTTCAAGATCTACTGCAGTCTTCTCCAATCTGGACATCTTTGCATGTGTGGGCTTCAACACCAAGAATTTCGAAGCCAAGATATGTTTATGCAGCCACCAAGAAATGCTTAGAAAAGGCTGCAACACAGCAAGATTAGGCATTTAATGAATTATTAGGAATTTAATGATATCTGAGTTCTTAAAAGATTTTCATGGAATGCCTCCCTGCTCAGGTTCATTTAATTTTTTTAATTTGTAACATGATTTAATAAACATTTTTCATATAGTTTGAAAACTGAAGATTAAGGGATATTCGCATAATTTCTAAACTCCTCAATCTTAAAAAGACAGTCAGTGCACAGAGTAATGCAATGAGCCAGCAAAGAAATAAAAACATAAAATACAACAGTATCAGCCATATTAATATTGTAAGGGATCTATACATTGGTGCTGATAATTCCCATCCATGAAGACCCAAAAGCTTTTGAAAGATCTCTGACTATAATTGACTGATTTTTTGAAAGATCTCTGACTTTTGACTAGTTTCTAAAAGGCCATTAGAGTAGGAACCATCTTCATCTTGGAAGTCAAGTGTTTCCATAGCCCCTTCCCACCATAATTCTCAGCAGATGGGAGCATTTAACAATATCTGTTTGTTCAAATTATGTAAGCAGAAACAGTATGGTGTAAGCCTCATAGATACCCAGACCTGGACACAGGTCTTTATAGGGTTTTGTAAATCTTTATAGGGTTTTATAGATTTTATAAATCTTTATAGGGTTTTATAGATTTTATAAATCTTTATAGGATTTTATAAATAATAACCAGCATCTTGATTTCCCAGAAACAAATCAGTAGCAGTACAGTTCCTCCAACAAACATGTTTAGTTACAAAGTAATAATATTGTAATATTACATCTCCTGTATTTTGCATCAACTAAATTTTCTGGTAGGTCTTTGAGAACATCCCCTGTAAAGTGAATTGAAGTAATCCATGTACAGATGCCAAAGTATGAGTATCTGAGGCTGGTATACCAACAAAACTCCTCCTGGCCACTAACTATTTTTCCAGCAGGAGCTATGAATACAAAAGGACCTTGAACCAGATTTCAGATATGGTGCAAACCTGTATATAGATAGAAAAATAGTTTCCAATTTGAATTCTATGTCAATTCATTTTTGAAATATAAAACTATTCTGGATGTCAAGGTATACTCCCAGAGCTTAACTGTCCATTCTTCTGCAGAAGGACCTGTGCGTATTTTCTGGGAGAATATCCTTGCAGAGGTTACCACGTATACAGCTAATTTACTATATTTGTGGCAATGTAAGGCTTAGCAATATTTAGTTTAAAAAAAAGCTTTTAAAGTGGTTAAGATGCACGGTTTGTGGGCCAGAAGATTGGCAGTTCTGAAGTTACAAGCCCTGCGTAACAGGGTGAACTACCTGCCCCAGCTCTTGCCAACCTAGCAGTTCAAAAGCATGCAAAACGCAAGTAATACTGCCTAATTTGTGGGGAAGGTAACAGCATTCTGTGTGCTTTGGCATATCATCATGCCAGCCACATGACTATGGAAATGTCTTCAGACAAACACTGGCTTCCTCAGCTGTCAATTGGACATGAGCTCCACCTCTAGAGTTGGCCACAATTGGCAGGGGAAACCTTTTACTTTTACCTTTTTTAAGGCTTAGTAATATTTAGGGGGGGGAAAGCTTTTAAAATGTGTTTTATTATATTTTTTTCTAATGAGCTGCCACCTTGATTTAGCATGTATAAGTTCTGCGTAACAATAAGAATCACATATGGTGCCTATTTTTTAAAAAATGTGTATAGCTGCTACAAGAAGGCTTTTCCCTTTCTGCCTTTCAAAATGTTTCCCTTCAGTTTGCACATTTCAGGGAAGTCTCAAATAAGACTGAATCTACATGTGGCTAAATCTAAGCCATTTGGACTAAGCAAGTGGATAATTTTTTAGAGAATTTAGAGTAGGTTTATTCCCCTTTCTTACAATAACGATATGCAAATAGAACCAGTGTATTGAAAGCAAGATTTGTTAATCTGGATTAAATTTGTTTAATCCAAAAAATGGATTAAAATATCTTACTTGTTCAACTTGATCTAAACGCTTTCTTAAATTTTCATTGAGGTAAGTTTCAACTCTAGTGATGATGCCTTCAAGCTTGATCCTCTCATTCAAAAGCTGTCTGTTTTCCTATAAAACAAGAAATATTCATTCAATTTGCAGAATATTTCAAGAACTAAGTAATGCAAATGTTTAAATTACAATACAGTGTTACTCACATAAACTTTCTAGACTCCCCACTACTTTATAACGACATGCTCCAAATATATATTATAAACAGAACCTTCTGAACAACAGACAAGTTTCCCAGCTCACCAATTCTAAAATCTGTGAACTTCAACTCCCAGAATTCCCCAAACAACATGCTCAGTATTAAGAATAAACATATACTGGGTTCATAGATCAGACTAGATCATAGTTTGCTTAACAGTGGTTTTCTGACTAAGCCATAATAGACTGATTCAGACACTGAACTATAAATAAATCCAATGGCTGGAGTCAGACATCGTGCTAAGCCAAAACATACTGTATTATAGTTTACAAAATATTTCTAAGCCCAGTCATTTATAGCAGATACATAGATAAAAATATGCTTATATATCTGGTAAAAATACTTTTAACTTTCTGAAAGTAACCAAATCCAATCCTGCTTTTTCAATTTAATAACTCTCAAGCATGATTAAGACTGCAATTTGATTCTGGAACATGCTTACTTGTTGTAGCTGTCGGATTTCATCATTAAGTGCATCAACTCGTTTTTGGTCTTCTAAGCTAAGTTGAGACAACAAGTCTGTTCCCAGTTCTGCTTTCAGTGATTCTCGGGTTGATTCCATAGCATGTAAACTTGCCTCCAAACTTTGTAAACTACGTTGCTAAAATAAGATTAAGCCAAACATAATTATTCATTCATAAAAGGAGCCTTCTGGTTCAATTACTTTTGTAGCTATGGAATTTTCCTCCATCACTTCTTCTTTTGAAACAATGTAGCTTATTAGGTATAACTCTATTTTATATCTCTGAATTCTACAATTGAAATTAGAGCAAATGCCACCAAATAGTAAAATTCTCAGGTATGCTGTACCTTAGGCATAAATGTTTTTTCTGACTGCTGTCTCTTCTCTTTCAGCATCTTCATCTCTGACAAAATGCTGTCTCTGGAAGCCTTGAATTTTCTTTGCTGTGTTTCTATCTGCTGCATTTGGTTCATTAGTTGATCAATTTCGTTATTAATTCATGCAATGTGCTAAGGATAAATTCTGTTAATTGTTAAAAGGATCAATTATGTATAATCAAATGTGCTAAAATGTTTATAAGTTTCTTCATGTAAATAATGCTAACATATTTACATCAGATTTTTATTTATTTTACACATTTTTAAACTGCCCATCTTCCCCAGAGAGGGAGAAATATTACAACTTGCCATATAATAAAAAGAAACCAA
Source organism: Acrochordus granulatus (assembly GCA_032468055.1). Taxonomy (NCBI): domain Eukaryota; kingdom Metazoa; phylum Chordata; class Lepidosauria; order Squamata; family Acrochordidae; genus Acrochordus; species Acrochordus granulatus. The sequence continues at coordinate 54,063 of JANHZU010004669.1, forward strand.
TTTGCTTAAAATTATAGATGAATAATCATATCACCTCTTTACTTTCACCAACTAATGGCAAGCTATTTATTTATTAACAGAATTTCTAAGATTATATTTTAAACAGAAAATCATTACCACCGCATCATTATCAAGCTATGATGGCCAACCAAACACAATTAAAATCTGAAAGTCTGCTAAAAAAAATTTTTATAACTTTTTTTCAAGAAAGGAGGAAGGCCTAGAGTTGCTTGTACTTTCAAAGATAAAATGGTTCTTGGGGCAGGAACAATTATTAGAGATTATCATATAAATATCACAACACTGGTCCCTGACCCCTTTAAAACTGACCCCTTTCAAAGAACCATACTATGTTCCTGGGGAAAAGAATGGCACAATTTATAAAACCCAAGATGTTTCTTTCTTGAGAAGGAGAAATGAATTCTCAATATTCAAAATTAATTAAAACTAGCAAATCTGGTGAATAGCAAAAAATACATTAATAACCAATAGGATAGTGCCACTCCTTGAAGAGATGCTTTGAAATACATACATAGAAACACATATAAAGGATGTGTCATCTAAGAGTTATTTAGGTGAGAAGGTGGTACAGAAAATTAATAACTAACTAACCCTCTTTTATTATTTTATAAAAGGATACATGCAGCCCTAGTGAAATGAATAACTATCACCTGCCCATATCTCCAACTTGAAGTTCTCTTCCAGAAATCTTAATAGATTCTCAGCTCAGCAACAGAATAAACATCCCTTTTGAATCTATAAATAATGGCTGTGATGTACACATATACGTACATTCACACACATACAAATATACCAAAAAACTACAATGTTTTCATCATATTCAAGACAAGTGTTTAACTTACATACAGCACATGTCACAAAGTATTTTACAGAAAAGCAAGCAAGTGATCTATTAAGGATATTTTCAATGTTTCTGCGTAGATTTTCATTGAGTTTAGCTTCAAGTTCTCCAAGTTCTTCTTCTGCTTTCCTAACATCTTTTTGGAGTTCAAGTCGAGATTTTCTTGTATCATAATAACCTCCAGTTAAAGCCCCTCTGTGACTGACTTGATCACCTACAACAAAAATGAAGTTTTGTTCAATAAAAAATAATTTTCAAACTGGTCTGCCCATGGTCATACTGGTCATAACATAATGTGATGAGTTACATGCACAAGATGAATCCAGGTCAATACATTACTTTTTCTATGTGGCCAGGACAACAGGTAACCAGCATATATTTTTAGTAAATTCTAATTATTATCTCATGGGAACTGGGAACTACAGTTTACACTGATAATTGTTAAATAACCTAATTTCAAGTTCAGTTGAATCGGTTTAATTGAACAATCAGTTCAACAATTCCCAATACAAGGAATATTGAAATACTTTTGAAATGTTTCTCAGCAGTTATGAGCAATGGTGACATTAGCAACACAAACTGACTTATTCTAAGTTTCTCTTCTCTCATGATTTAATGTGAAATGCTGACACATTGGATTTCATATTGTCTTCGGATTTTGGCAGCATAGAAATTTAATTAATAAATAAATAAAATTGTGTCAGGCAGGTCAAAGCAAACTGGAAAATGTATTTACACCATAAATCAAATTATAGCCAACCATACCTTCCAAAGTAATACAATCCATAGTAAAAGCTCTAGCCAGCTGTGTAGATACTTCCATGCTTCGACAAATAAGAGTCTTCCCAAAAACATGTTTAAAGGCTTTATCAAATCTTGGATTATACCTCAGTTTACTGATCATTGGAATAGCATCCTGAAAATAAGAATCAAATCAAACAGCAGAAAATATCTGTAAAACTACTAGAATTTACCTCAGACTCAATAGATGCAGATTACAAAGACTATATAATTTATCTCAGAACCACTATAAAAAGAAACAAAATGCAAAATATAAATATTGAATGTGAGAAAATTAAATCAAAAGAAAATATGAATTTAGGCTATTCAGGATAACAATGTACAGAGAGACAACACAGTGCCTAAAGTGCTTATATTTTTCTTCATTCTATTTATTTATAGCGACTTTAATATGAAGATATTATATAACTCAACTATCAGGAAGTTATTTAAAACAAAACAAACTTACATTTGTTTCAGGATATGCAGTATCTCTAACATCCAGTTTGTTCAGAGGAAGAAAAGTCACCTCCCCTGGTAGATTCATTTTATTGAACTCCATCAGTATTTTAGTACTAACTTCATCAGAATCTACAATATGATAAAACAACCTATCATAAAAGATAAAGAAAATGAATAAAGCATTTTTATATATTCTCATTAATCCAGGTCATGTCTGTCTTGCAGCAAAACTGCAAAACATTTTTTCAAACTTTCATAAAAGGCATCCAGTTACTTTTAAGAAAGTTTGCAAAACTTTTTGCAAAAATGAATCAAAGTTCACTGTAATTAAGTATGTCCGATTTCCAATATCAAAGATAATCATAAAAACGTGAATAAATTATGCAGCTAAACGTATTTAATCACATTTTATAATTGAGTCAGGTAACCCTTGTTCCCCCCAGTGAGGCACCATCTGGCTGTGATTGGAGGGCTTACATGCTCTGAAGAAGATGAGAGCTCTGCCAGAGATTCAACCATACTGGACAGGTCTCATTAGAGTAGCCAGACGAAGAGTGTCTCCCTCCTAGAAAAAATATGAGGCGTAATTTTCAGAAACCCATACCAGCTCGGTTGTCGCCCAGGTTAACAAGGACTACGCTACATGTTTTTGGGGTTCATAAACATCTGATGAAAAATGAGCTACAAGATTCCACTGGAAAAGGAAATGGCAACCCACTCCAGTATCCCTGCCAAGAAAACC
>JANHZU010004669.1:60478-73007 GCA_032468055.1 Acrochordus granulatus
TTTCAGTTCACGGACCTGTCGTTCAATTTCCTACATACAAACAAGGTATTTATAAATAATGACAAAAGAAATGTAGTAGTTCTCATTATCAATCAGGAAGATTCATATGGGGATTAATAATTGGACATTTATCACTGATGTTATCCTTAAATGCACTGCATAACACAGATGGAAATTTAACCCTATTTGTCTTAAGAGACATCCCATTTATTCAGGTATTCTACCACAATCTAAATTCAGAGTTTCAGATAACTCTAGGTAACATCATTCTGCATACAAGTATTTTATTTTTTTTACAATAGGAAGTTTTGAGTTATGTGGATTTTTACCTCCATTTTATCTCGAGCATCCTGTTGTGCATCTCTTAATTGCCTTGATTTCTCTCCACTTGTTTCACGTTTGGCTGAAAGCTAAAGCATACCAGAATTATCTTTTGATATACTATTAGAAATATAATAAAAAGTACCATATGTAGTAATATTGCATATTACTATGCAATAGTAATATTACAGTATAGCTAGAAAAACTACAGTTTTTATGAAAAAAATGAAAACTGGTATTTATTTTTAAAACATAGCCAAAACAATGACTTACTTCATCAAGTTTAGCTCTGGTTTCATTTAGTTCCTGATTATAAATGGTATATTCCAGCGCTCTCCTCATTTTATCCCATTTTTGATATTGAGCTAGCTCTTCTTTCTCCTCTTCCAGAGTATGTAATCGTTCTTCAATATACTTCAACAACTCATTTATTTTCTCCCTTTTCCCCTCTTTAAAAGTCATTTAGAAGCAAATTAAACAAGAGTTATTAGTACATGTAACTCTATATGCTTTCTAAGAATTTCTGGGAACTTCAAGTGATATGGAATGCAACCACATGAACCCTTGTAAGGAATATATGACCAGAACGCTTTATTCCAATACTGAACTACTTGCATTCATATTTTGTTCTCAATGTTTTAGCAAATATTGGTGACATGTTTTAATATACTATTTATGTTTGGAAAGATAATCTAAACATATATTAAATAAATTTTTTAAAAGTAGAAAAAATTCCTATGAACAAAAAACATTTTCCCAAAATAACCATTTATTTAATGTCAGTTTTCTCAGTCCAACCTTATATTAGGGTTATAGTCCAACCCTATATAATTCATCATACTGCCAAAATACTGTCTATAGTAGTAGCTGGGTTTCAGATTGGTTCTTGACTTATTACCACAAGCAATCGTAAATTCTGTGGATCAGCAATGTGGTTAAGTAAACTGCACCCGATTTTATGATCTTTTTTGCTGCAGCTGTTAAGTGAAGCACCTTGCTTCTTAAGCAATTCACATGGACTTTTAAGCGAGTCTGGTTTTCCCCCACTGACTTTGCTAGTCATAAGCCTTCTGGGAAAGTTGCAAATGGCAATCATGTGACCTAGAAACCTTACAATCATTGTAAATTCATGCTGATTGCCAAGCAGTTGAATTCTGATGACATGATTGATGATGGAGGGCCGATCATAAGTCACTTTTTTCAGGTCATCATAACCTTGAACAATCATTAAATGAATAGTCCTAACTTGAATACTATCTGTAGTTCCTATAACTAATGTTGAACAATTATTAAAATTTTACAAAATGTATATAAATCCCCTACTTTAGTTTTTCCACATAGAAGAAATGCATGCTTAATAGAATGCCAATATAATCCAAGGACAATAATTTTTAGAGGGTGCTAAAAATATTTGTTTTGTTTTAAATCTTATGTTAGTGCAGCCACCCAAAATTAATACAGTTAAAATGCTTGGAATATTAAGACATTGAAATATTATGGAAAATTAGAAAAATTATGTTACCTGTTTCTTTCATCAAAGAAATACTCTCTTCTTTACGTTCATCATATACTCTAGTTCCAGCTACTTCCCTTAGCAATTTTAGTCTCTGAGAATCAGGAGCTGTGGCCATCTGATTGATCTAGAAACAACCACATTTCTTTTCACTATTCTTGTTAATATATAGCAAGTAAAAAGCTAATGCACTATTGACTAATATGAAATATTAATAGACAAACATTTACAGCATATAATTCTCTTCAGAATGGTTATGCTGTTTCAACTAGTGAAAACAAATTTGACTTCTGGAAGACAATGCCACTTTCCCCAACACTTTCTATTTTTTTAAATGTATTAGTTCTCACTCTCAAATATTTTTACTGTGTGGTTTAATGTGACAAGAGACATTATCAAGCTATTCTAGACAGAATGTAACTATTTGTCATTTAATAATGACCAATGTAGTTCTTACATTCAATATTTTTGCTATCTCTGATAAAAATTATTACAACCAACATATTATAATATATATGTTATATGATATATATAACAAATCATTTTATGGTACATAATATGATGTATTATATATATATATCATATTATGTACCATAAAATGATTTGTTTGATGTGAAAATATTAATGGATAGTTGATATTTTCATGGAAGATAAATCTGATGTATACAAATTGTTATTTTTATTATAAATCGTTACTCATATTATAATGCCATAATTTAATAACATAAAATCGAAACTGGTAAGGAAAAGCATGGTATGTGAAGCACACTAATAAAGGGATCAAATGCAGTACTTATCTTAAATGGTTCAGATTAATAAGTGTAATTAAAATAAAATTCCTATTGTTGTACCTTTCCTTGTTTAACAATATAATAGGGATTGCTGCGAGAAAATCCAGCACTTTCAAGGAGGTTCATCACATCATTTTTCCTAGAAGTAAATTTTAAACTGTACAATTTAGTCCATTAACCATAAATAACCAGTGTCCTATCATTAATTTATAAAAATATTATTGCTTATCATTCATTATTGCTGACATGGTATTATTCACTTTCTTCCATGATTACTAAGTAGGAATTTTTAAAATCTTAATTCAAACCTTAAATTCAATTTCTTCTTCAAAACTATAATAGAGTAGTCATAGCATATTAATAATCAAATAGAAAGCAATAACTTTTAATCCAAATGTTTTAAAATATTTTAGTTATACAGTACAGGTAGAAGTTGAAAAGATGAAACTTGATAAATTAATGGATTTGTAATGGATATAAATATGAGAAATGAAAATATTCAAAATAGTTTCCATGTGTTCTAAAAATACAAAATTTAACATAAGAAAAATTTCATACAGAAATCAAATTGTTTTTATAAAGTAAAACTGCCACTTACGTCACCATTTTCTTGTCTAAGAAATATTGGTCTTTTTTAGCTCCAATGACTCTGCGAAGAGATACTTCTTCCTTATCAATCTTAAAATAAGATAAAGGGATAAATATTAATTTCCTGGATAGAAATTTAATCCAAATAAATGTGATGTTTTCATTTTAATTTAAACAAAACAAAGGTGGTTTATAAAATTAAAATATTTAACTTACTGGTAATCTGTTGTCTGAGTTGTCAAAAATAATTTCCACAAAAGCAGAGATAACCCGTGGGCCTGTGCCTTCCTAAAAAGATTTTTATTGAAATTATTCAAATTTTAAAACATCTATTTTATACAATGTTTTGGAAACCTGTAGTTATACCTGTAGGTATGACTTCTATTCTTTCTAGACAGCAGAAATATTCTAATAATAAAATCAAATGACTAAAATATTGTATTTTTTCCTTTACTAAATTAGGCTAACCAAAAACAGAGTAACTAATATCAAGATGCTTTATGATATTAGTCCTGGTTTAGCAATTAGTATTTTAGGGAATAAGAGTCTACTTCTACTAATGAAAATATGATTTGAAAAGCGTAATTATTTTGGGGTGGAGGTATAAGTTAAAAAAAATTCCAGACTGATGAAAGTAGAGAAAGAAAATAAGGGGACAAGTAAAAAAAGGAAGAGATGTGACTAGAAAAATATGTAAGAAATTGCATAAAAGATTTATGGTGGAGGAAAGGAGAGAGGCCCAACTGTAGGATCATTTGGCTCCAAATCTCGAAGATTAATCCCAAAAGGATGTAGCCCTTGGTTACCCCTTTTTTCTTCTTCTGGTTCATTTCAATGAATCAGGACAAAGCAAAACAAATTCCACAATTATTTATTCAATTTTGATCTAAAGAGAATTATGGAATGATTCAATTTATTAAGGATTTTTAAATCAAAGCAATTCATTGGATTTTATACCACAAACTATGTAAGATTTCAATACATGCAATTAAAGCAAATTATTATTTTAGCAAGTATCAATCAATAGAGCTCTTCACTTACATGCAACAAAGCCAGCCTTTGTTCAGGACGAAGATGACTGAATTCATCACTGAGAACAAACTGAATTGCTGTAATAAAGAAACACTTTAGGATTTACTAATTTGTTGGACTCATTTTAATACTGTGCTTTCTAAGTATTTATTTTATAAAGTATTAAAGTTGTTACTACATATTCTGTAACAAAGTCCTTTGGCTTTAGATAGTTGTATTCATATTCCAAAACTTTGATTTAAACATTTTGCTTTACTTCACAGCATCTCAAAATATTTCAATGCAGTCCAAGATATCTTGCTGCTTGAAGAAAAATGCACATGTACCTGCCTGCCGCACACAATATTATCAACATACCATTGATACAAAGTAGATTATCGTTTAATATAAATTTGGATCATGTTGATTTCAAGATGTAAACTGTCATTCTTGATACTTATTTGTAAGTTTGTACTTACCATAGAAAAAGTTGCTTTTTCCAGAACCATTTCTGCCCACTAAAAAGCAACAATAAAAATTATATAGACAGTGATGCTGTTATTAGATACTTTCATTAAAATAATATTTTAAATTGGAATCAATGGGTCACAAGATAAATTTTTGTTATAAAATTACATCTATGAAAATTGTAAAAGAAAATTGATTACCATCTGACCATCCCCACCTAAAGTCTAACAACAGCCAAACATTTTTACATCAGAGTGCATAAAAAGAGGATGTACAAAGGTATTTTGATTTATATCACTTTTTAATCACCTTTTACTATTTGGAGATTCTCAAATTTTAATTTTATCCTGTCTCTACCACACTCCAACATGCTTATGTAATAACCCTGGAAAAAAAGGCTGCTAAAAAGGAGAAAAGTGATTCCCATAAGATTTATTAGTGATATAGCATTTGAACTGGGATTTTTCCATACTGATGCTCTATCTACATTATATGAGAACAGGAGCCTCAGGTACTTCTTGATGTTTCTTCTCATATATTTTGAATGAAATTCAAATAAGTTTATAGAAAGATTAAAGATACAGGAAGAAAGTTTACCTCTCATAAGACTATAGTGGAAAGATTTCATTTTTCTCTTAATATTCATTCACATATACTGGGCAGCTCACAGTGTAAGAACAAAACATGCTTAAGTTTTGTTATACCCAAATCATACAGAAACTTTTTGTATTATTTTAATTATATATATTTAATAGTTAACCCTTATAGTAAAAGACTTACCAATGACATTATGTTTTGAACTGAAGGGATCTACTATAGTTTGATCTCTGTAACTTCTAAATCCCTGGATAATCACCTGAAATAAAGAGTTAATTTTTTGAAACAATAATACTTTAGAATGCTGTGAATTTTGTCATATCTAACTGTATATAAGTTTATACCACTATATGAACCAGACCTGAAAAAATAATCACCATTTTTATTCCTGGGTTTTTAAATGGTCTTATCATTATTTTTCTGTTTTCTTATAGTGTTCCTACCCATTTATTCATGTCACCTAACAAATATTATATTCTTCCCAAGAACATATCCATTCCAGAGCTTTGCACAATTTTTCTAAAACTCATCTACAGCCCTTCTATTATCAACATCAACTGGAATATAATATACAACATTATCAGTCCTATTTGTAAACATATCACCTAGATGACACAACTTAAAATGATACAAGGTCATCTTTCTGACCTATATTTTAATCCTTTCATTCATAATGAACCTATAGCTTCATCTCCTAGCATGGACTTTGTAATTTGTATTCCACAAGATCAGACCTCTTTCAGTTCAATCTCATCCTTCCATTTCTTTTCAGACATACATTTCCTTTAATTCAAATTCATTTATTTCATGCTTGTTATTTCATTTATTTCATGTATTCTTCTGACATTCCAAGTTGCCATTCAAGCTCACTTTTAACCTTATTTACACTATGCCAGCTACAATCCTTAAAACTAATTAATCTAGAGCACTGCTTTTCAACCAAGGCAACTTTAAGAGGATTTCAAAATTTAAGTTTCAACTCCCAGAATTCCTTAGCCAGGATGCTGGGAATTCTGGGAGTGGTCAAGATTGAGAAACGGATCTAGAAACTGCATATTGTGCGCACCCATCCATTTGGAGCGTGCTGACCATCCCTCAGGATGCAGCATCGCATGTGAAACCTGCTAATTACAATGCACACTGGTCCAGAGGGGAGCAAAGACACGTCCCAAACCACCCAGCCGAATTCATCATACTCTTGATCGTCTGCCTCGCGAGCAGCCACATCTCTCTTGCAGTCTTTGCAACAACTCCCGCTACCATTTCTAAATGTTGGCTCCAGACCGGCCAACCATCTTCGTCCTATTTCTTCCCGACCATTCATTTTACGTCAGCTAAGAAGAGCCGCTCCCCTTCTTGTCCTCCCGTCGTCGCGCTGAGGACTGCAGCTCCTGAGGGCTTCAGCTCTATGTCCTCGAAGGCCCCAGTCTGGCCACTTCCCTTTCAGGCCTTCCACTGAGACCCATTGAGGCGCCCCCTCCGCGACGATCCCGGCCTGCGCAGCCTCTTTCTGCTCCTGCTAAAAGCAGGAGCCCTCGCCCGGACCCAACAACCGTTGTCTGCTTTTCCTCACGCCCCCCAATCCGAGCACCCCTCTCCCTCCGCCCGGTATGGATCTTCCTTTCCATTTCCCGTGGAAAACAGGCTATCTCCCCACAAATACTATGCGCAGCGCGGAGTACCTGCTTAATGTACATCGCGCCAGCCTCCCCTTCTCAACGCGAAGTGCCCACCCGCTCAAGCCGCGCACAAAATGGCGGCACGCCTCCCCCTGCCCGGTCTCTTCGGAACGTACCATTTGGCCAAAAAGGGGGGGGTCCAGGGAAAAATCTAGAAAGCGCCTTAGGAAGAGGCAGCGGAAAAAGTCAGTCCTTCACACGTACGAAGATATCACTTATGCCAACATAGATGGCCTAACAGTCAGAACTCGCGTAAGACCGCATGTTAAAATAAGCGTCCCTTACTCGCCTTCTCGCAATTTGGTTCAACCTCATAGCAGGGGATTTGGGCGCCAAGAAAGGACAGCCAATGGGAGGGGTTGGAGATAAGCAATGTTCGGCGCTGTTAGTGGTGGACGCAGCCGGTCTTGAAAGCGTCTGAGGTAAAATATCGAGAGGACCGAGAGCCGATTATTATGGTGTCCAGCTCTGAGAAAAAAAAGGGACGTGGCTAGCGTTTTGTGCCGCATCATATTTGCTCCCCCTGATTTCATGAATAACCTCCTAACCAAGTAGCTATCCACTTTGGAATGTAACTTGGAAAACAGATGAGTGTTCTTATCTGATCCAGACATTTCAGTGGCATTTTATGAGATTATTGTTCATTTGTTTTTAAAATATTTTTGTACTGTCTTTTGAAGCATGACCTCTGCAAAGCAAATGATAACAACTTGCAAAACAAAGTAAAACATCAAAAAGATAAAGGGACTTATACTTTTAAAAATAATGCAATATCCAAAAGCCTTTAAGACTCCTTTGATACATTTTATTATGGAGTAAATTTTTAAAAGCACAGTCCTTGAGGAGATGAACTGAGGAATCAGAGCTTTCCACTAGGAAGGGAATGCCTAATTTGACAGCTGTGAAAACACAAGAATGGAACTCTTTCAGTTATAGGTATTAAGCTGAATATGGGTGATCAGTTTCAGGGCTTTGTACACTGCAGTCTACTCATGGATTAATCTCTTTAAAAAGGATAGAGGAGGAGGAAAAGCAGAGTTTTGCTGCAACCAAAACAGGAGTGCAGAATAAGCACCAATGTCAGTAACCATATGAAAGTGGATAGTCCCATAACAAACCTGTTGGGCCAATTGTAGCTCAGCAGATCACTGCTAATTAACCTTCTGCTTCTGTTTTTCCAGGAAGTACATTATTTTCACACTGAAACCCTTTGGACTTCCTATAAGACAGAAGGTCCATTGGAAAGGTATGTCCTTAACGGTTAGAAGGGCATCTTCACACTGCAGTAAGGCTGTGGATGAATTACAACTCAAGTTTCCCCACTCTCATTATTTTCCAATTTTTCAGATTAAACTTCAGATTCTTGATTGATCTCAGCATTTATAAAATACCTCCCTACATTGTTCAGGTTTCTATAGCTTATCAGTAGCTTTGGGTTTGAAGAATTGAGCAATAGAATCAAACTTACAGTATTGAAGGCTCTTATTTTCCTATAACACAGGGATTTTAACTGAATAAATATACCACATATCTAATTTCATGGTGAAAATCTGAGGTTTAATCCTGTGAACCTGCAGTTAAAAGAATCAAGCAATAGTACTTGACTGAAATGAGTTGGATTGAATTAAATGGATAAAGAGTTTATCCTGCCAATATGAGAAAATTCTATTTTAAACTTTTCACAAAACAAAGTGAAAAATTCAATTTATTGAACAATATGAATGACATTCTATATCCATCTATGTTTTATTGTTCTATTTTGATAAATAAAGGGAGTAATAGTGATAATTTGCACAAAAAAGGTTGCAAGAAAGTAATGGAAAATAATACACACTAAGAGCAAACAGTACATAGTATAAACAAGTCTGCTAAAAAGCTTCCTAACTATAGAATTGCTATAGTTTCCTCCACTTTAATAGATTCTATAAGCTTAGAAGCAAAGAGTGTTTTTACTTGTTCTGTTTAAAATTACAATAATTTATAGACATTAACAATGACTCCTCTTTTTCCTTTAAATTATTTTGTGACTTCTGTAGCATTCAATCAGTGTGCTATTTTTGCTATAATACAGTTGGTCTTTATTTCCATCTGCCAAATAGAAGAAACAGATGGAGTTCTGTGAAAATTCACAGATGCTGTTTTTGTACTACTTCCTCTCAGCACCTATTTCCATTCACATTTCATTCATCTCCATACACATACATCACTATTTCACACACTTATTTCTACATAAAGTTCTTAAAAGTAACTAGCTTATTATGAAAAAGTGAAAAACATGAGAATACAGCTATTGAGAAATTATGTGAGAGATAAATTGTTTCAGCATTTGCAAGACATTGATGATTTTACAGACCAGGTCATGGCTACTTATAGTATAGATTAGTCCAAAGGACTCTGAGAACAAAATATGATATTTACAAATGTATTGAAGCAGTCTAGCCAGCCAGCTAATCGTTCATAAGTCTTATCAACATTTGAATAATTAATCTCCAAAAGACAGGGCATTATATACAATGTAGTCATGGCAGAAAATAAAATTCACTAAATAAATAAAGGTAGATTTGAACAAGATGCATAGTAGAGATTGTGCTAGTTGAAGCTAACAAATGAGTACAATAATTATCTAGTAGATTTAAAATCATTTATTTAAATATTAATTTCTTCTCCAGCTGTGATTTAAGTGACATATTGCTGATTGCCATTATTCCCTGTTATGGTTTATTGGTTATGATCCATGGATAAGTATACACATATTACTAATGCCATATATTTATTCCTTTATCATGCTCATATCAGTAACAGGATGAAATATATGTTGGTGCTGGATAGTTTCCGATCCATACACTGTCTGAGCAAAGAAGATCTGCCTGGCTTCAACAACCTTCCTGCATTACATGGTGCCTTCCCGAACATATTCTGGAAGGCACACATAATGTACAATGTCCCCATAATGTACCACTATGGAAGAGCAAAAGAAAGCTGTTAAAAAAACAAAACAAAAAATTGAGCAGTTTGAGCCTTTTAAGGTATCTTGAAAACCTATTCAATTTCAATTATAAATGTTAAAAAAATAAGATTAATTACAACTTCGTGGAACAGATTTTGCACCTTAAAAAAAGTCAAGCTAATTTTATACATGATGGGTATATATGATAAAATTTGGAGACATGATTGATAAATCACTTAGGCTGTTGATTTAATCTTTTGCACCAATCTTGTTCAGATCAGTAGTGACCTTTTTGTTTGAGTCCTCAGTTGAGAGGCTGTTGCTTTTCCATTTATTTCTCTGCTCGAGTAAAATAAAAACCTATTGTGTCATGAATGGGTCCTGATCTTAAGAACTCCAAAAAGAATATGCTAGGGTAGGGAGCAAGAGCATATTGGGATGGATTTGCAAACAGTGTAGCATTAAATTTAAAAATAAAAAGGAAATGAACAGAGATAGACAAATGTTGATCTTTCTTAGGACTATTCTGCCTACCACTTAATACCATCATATCAGAAAATGGATATACATCATATAACTTTCTCAGTCTGTTGGCCTTCAAATGTATTGGACCCTATCATCAACAATTAAATTGGCCCATCCAGGATATAATTTTGTCTATCTGAAAGAGAAAAGGTTGGAAGAGGTTAATTTGATTATATTAATGATTAACATAAACATATAATTTCAAGATCAAGACAAGTCTATTTGGTATTATATTTCAACAGATTATTTATACTCATGATTGTTTCAACTAATAATTAAACTGATGAGGTTTCATAAATTCCAAAGTTCATAAATATAAAACCAGTACAGTACTGTATATTCATTTCATAAATGGGATAAGGATAGCAAATGCTGAATGTTACAACGTATTTTTCTGCCTGTAGATGGCAGAATATAACACTACCAGCCAAAGAGCTTCATATATAATTGTTTAAAATACTTAAATACACTTAATACTTTATCCTTTCCACAAAATATTTTCTTTCAGTCTCTCTAATATGAACTGAGGTGCAGTGATACTGCAATTAAAAATACCCCAACAAACAAAACTTGCAGAAACTATAGATCTCAAGTATGTAAAGTTTGCAGAAGATTCAAGATTAATTCCCTAAGCAACTTTTGGGGTATCTTTTCTTCTTTCTTTCTCCCCTCTTTCAGAAATTATCAACAGAAAAATCTCTTCCATAGCTAGGCCCTGCAGAGATACTGACAGAGTATGCGCTTCAGGGGCCAGATGACCAAATTCTTTAACCTAGTTCAAGGCAGCATTTTTTGTGTCTTTATTGGAAATTATACCTGGAGCAGAATCTTGAGACTATGGCAGTGTTGTTGTTGTTGGTTATTACAGCTAACTATCACTCAGAGATATGGATCATATATTTTAAAATGAACACGCAAAAATAGGTCTATGATAAATATAATTTTACATGTACATATATTATATTTGATATGAAACAGTGCATTGATATCTTAGAAGGAGAAAACCTTTAGGCTGAGATCTTCTGAGACAGTTCAGAATAGATAGTATTGACCTAAACAGTTGAATGGTCTGACCCACTATTAAGGGAATAAGTTTGCATCATCACAGCTGCAATTTCGTAAAACACTTCACAAAAAAAACAAGAACACAGGAAGTAGAGCTTCAGATTTCACACTAAGTGGGGCTTTGACACATAAGAATGATCTATATTACATTTGCTCTTTTTTCCACTTGATTCATCTTGAGATGGATTAACAGTAGGAATTCTTCTGAAATTAGCACTTGTAATTATCTTCGAGCATATTCAGCATTCTTGGATCTCTCAGGATGAGATAGAAGATCCCTTTCTTCCAGGAAATTACACAACATTGCTATTAGTGTATTCTATTACTGGACATGTTGAAACAACAATTTAGAAAATCCAACAGTTTCATACAAAAGAGCTAACAGTAACTTAAACGATAGTGTGATGAATTGACTGGCTCAACTTGGTCTTTTCTTCTTTTCCCTTTTGCCTCTCAAAAGATCCAGGAACAGAATTTACTAACAAATATGATCAAGAGATAATTACATGCTATTTTGAGTGGACATTGTGTAGAAAGGAAGGGAATGAGAATGATTATTTTGAAATTCTGGGAGAATTCTAGAAACACGCAACCTTTTATACAGCTCTGATAGTCAATATAAGAGTCTAAAAATCAGCTGGGAAAAGAATCATGTTTAGATATCATATTGGACTGGTGTGAGGGTGGGAGTCAATATGGCTTCTAAGGAAGCTGAGGCACATTTCCAGGTACTGTAGGCGGTTTTCTCTGCAAATATACAAGCCAGTAAGCAGTAGACAAAAAACTATTGGATTATTATTAATAGCTCCCAATCTTTACTTCCTGTTTTGTTCTTGTCTGCCCAGAGATACACAGTAGCTGTAGATTGCAGTAACACTTCCTACATCTCAGGGCTGAATCATTATCAGATGTGAGGCTATTTGCAAGTGTTTGGCAAGTCTTTATAGTTTGAAGTTGTGTAGAAAAAGAAAGAAGAGGAAGGATAATAATTTTAAGCAATCATAAGCTCCCCTCTTTCTATACT
>JANHZU010004670.1:7355-23972 GCA_032468055.1 Acrochordus granulatus
GCCGCCACCATCGCAGGCCGAGACCAACTGCTCCAAGCCGAACCCAAAGGTCCGGCCGCCGAACAGCTGCTCCCGACTGAGCGACGGCTCACAGCCATGTTCTTTTTATATGTATTTCTTCCTTTTTTTAATTTGCAAACAGCCCAGAGTCATTGAGGACCCTTGAAAACTTAGATGTGGGTAAAAGAATAAGAATTAATACAGGTATAGTTATAGGTGGAGAACTGGTTTGGCATAATGCTTAAGACATCAGGCTAGAAACTGTGAGTTCTAGTGCACCACCAGCTAGGTGGCCTTAACCTAGTCACTCTCACTGAGCCCTAAGAAAGAGGCAATGGTAAACCATTTCAGAAATCTTGCCAAGAAAAGTTGACCAGCAGCTGCCAGGGCAATAGTGACTCGAAGGCACACATACATATTACACAGAGATATAGATCGAGATGGAGGTATAGGTATAGTTGTAGGTATACATGGAGTTATAGATGAAAATGATGGAGATAAAGGTAGAAGGAGAGGGACATATGGTACACCCCAAGGACACATACATAAGCTGCCGATTTAGAGGATAGTATTGCAGCTGTATGTATATGGGATCTTTAGAAGAAATGAAAGTAATTCCCCTCCCTGGTGTCATTTGTAACAAGTCAGATCTGTAAAGGCAGAGATTTGAATACTGGCCTGATATATATTATTATCGCAATGGATTCCTTGGAAGGCACATAATCAATTTTTCCTCTCTTCAAGTTTAGTGGAAAATATTTTAATCTCTAGCTGGTGCCAGCTAACATCTCATAAGAGGAGTTTCAGCAAAATTTTAAGAGGTTTTTAGAGATTGGGAAGAGACTGCCATTCTTTTATTGTTATTGCTGCCTGTTCTTCAGTAGTACTGAGGAACCTTTTATGACTATTTTATTTTTTGCTTTTTATGACTATTTTATTTTTCCCATCCTGTGTCTTCCCATAATTGTATTGTATCATTTCAACAGCCATTATGAACCAAAAAAAGTTGGTATTCTTGTTAAAATGAAAGAAAGCCACAACTGGAGGAGTGCATTTTTTTTTGCTCATCATGCCTCTCCAAAGAAAAAGCTGTGCTAATATGGAAACAATATGTCCTGGCCCACCAATGGTTCTTAGCCAAGTCATTAATGATATAAAATAGTAAACCAGCAGAGGCACTCACAGTTGAATTCAAAACAGTGTATTTGAGTTTGAGGAAACAGTCAGAGAATTAGGTGAGGCAGAAGGAATTTATCCTGTTCATGGGAGAAATTAAGGCTCAAAGTATACCAAGTTGGATTGTCAGAGAACATGTTCCAGTGCAATATTCAACTCAGGGTCTTAAATGCAGAAAGCTCCCATCCATCACATCAATCAGATTTAAAAAGTCATCAGTTGACAGTAGATCCTTTGTCCATGGTGCCTCCCCAGGTGGGCTTTGTACTTGAGCTTCCAGGAGTAAGTCAGAGGTAGCAAGGCTGTAGTGGTCTGTGAGAATGATCTTGGGAGATAGTAGGAAGAGTCATAGCTGAGATAAACATCTGATAAATTAAATCTGAGTCCAAGGGGGATAGAGATGGAGAAAGCATCTCAGAAGAGATCCTCTCTTCTGAAAAAAAGTTTTCAGGAGAGTAAATGTAAGGAGGGGATGGGTACTTTTAGACTGGTACAATACTGTAATCTTACAATTAAAGTGGTGTGAATACTCATGGTTGGCACTTCTAGTCTGGCTTTCTTCAAATAATTGACAAATACATGATTCTGTCTCAGTTCTCATCTCTAGACTGTGGTTTTTCCATGTCAGATTTAGAAGGTGCATCATCTTGCTTTACTTTTTCATCTGAAGAACCAGGGATATGACAGGATAAAATACTAATTCATGTCCAACAGGCTCAGGAAGTACCCCAAAATGATTGGGGATAAATTTTCATCCTGAATAGGTGCTGCTGCCTCCAACTCCATTTCCCTAGAATGGATAAAGAAGGTGGTTGTATGTACATTTCTGTATATACAGTAATTGCTGGTAAGAAACATATCATTTGGGAAAATATTTCCAAAACATAAGTTGTAATTGCACTCATCTAGATAGCATGTGTAAGACTTTCAGGAAGCTTGTGTAGATGTAATGCTGGCTGTGGAAGGATTTCCTGAACGTCAAGAACAAATTACTACTATTTTCTGACCATTCCTTCTCTTCTGACATATGCTGTCTGGATGACATGTGTGTGGCCTGAACTAAATGAACAAGAACTAATGAGTCACCAGAAGCTCCAGGACAGCTTAGCTGTGTTTTTTGTTTGTGAGGAGTTACAAAAATGTGCTTACATGATTATGGACACAACCACATGATTATCTTGGTAATAAGAGCCATACTTCTGGGCTGATCATATGAAGAAGACAAACATGTAGCAAGTGAAGGTTTTTACCAACAATCCAATGATAATAACATCATAATAGGGTTGACCTATGCTATTGCAAAGATTCATGAGCAGGGCAAGTAAAGCATAGCTTTGACCCCCAAGGTAACATCAGACTTTGTACAAATGCCAAGGGGCCTGCTTCAAATGAGCAGAGCAGCAGTGATCATTTTAAGAGGGGGCTTTGAGAATTTTAAATGATAAAATGGATTCAGAATGTGTAAGTCACATAAAATCCTCCCAGTTCTAACAATGCAAAAAAAATGGTGAATGAAAAATGAAAACTTAATAAAACTGAACAAGAATCAGAAAATTCTGTTGGGGAAAAAATTGCTTTAGATGGTTCTGGGATCCTTTCAAAGAGAGGACCAATAGAGCCCTTTGACTGAGAACTTAATTGAGCAGCAGAAGCCAAAACTATAATGTTTATGCTCTCAGTGTTCTGATTAGGGTGAAAGGCAAAAAATGAGAACAAGGTCAACTGATTAATCTCAAGGAATGGGAGACCATATGTAATGCTATTACTGTTACTTGTATTATTTATATTTCTTGATTTATTTGGATTTTTTGTTGATATTTAGGTATATCCCTTAGTATTATTGCTATTGCAAACTGTCCAGAGTCTCTTGAGTAGGGCAATATGCAAATGCTTGAAGAAATAAGAATATAAATAAATGTGTTGGTTCTTTTAATTAAACAGTTTAATGAAATTAAACTCAAATGAAAAATTATATGTATAAACAATACTTGTCTTGTACTCTGTAGTGAAGAAATAGTTTGCTCCAAGTGTTTCACATATGATGATGGCAACTTTCTCATTGTTTTTGTTTTAATTTATTTTCTTTTTTATATGGACTGAGAAAGCCATCTGGTTAGAAAGTGAAACACTTCTATATGTTATTACACCTCAATTACACTGTTCTATTACACTTGTAATTAAATTCCAGTTGCTTTTTAAGAAACTTTGCAAAATTTTTGCTACAGATCATGACCTGGATTAATAAGAATATTCAGAGACATTCACACATAAACTTTCATAACCCAAACCAAAATCTTTATAGAGTTCCCTATTTCTGAGAATAATCACATTAAATTAAAATTATTGCATATCATTTCAGTGAATTTGGGAGGACAAATGCCAAGATGTAGAAAGATATGACCTGTTATGAACTTGGAAATTTCTAGATTCTACCTTATAATTTTGTTAGAAAGGAGCCAGACTTATGTGACTTGTAAATACTGTTCAAAAGCCACATTTCATCTGGCACATTAGGAGGCATGTCACAACAGGTGAAATAAACCTATTGTCAAATGTTATTGTAGTACATACATTTATCTTCCAAGTCTACTTTCAGCACCAGCTTGTTTCAGGAGCACAAATTCTTCTCTCATACACATACATAAACACAGAAAGAGAGGAAGAACAATTTACATTACCCAGTCTAGGACATATCTTGTATTTTGGCTCTGAGGTAGAAAAGATCAGTTAACCTGTGGTTTTCAGTTCAAAGTGAACATGTCTGAAGTGCAGTTGAAGATCAGCATTTCAACTAAAGCAACAAAATTACCCATTACTATTACATGATTGTCAGGTGGAGGAAGATAAACATTGTGCTGGACAAAGCAGATATCCATGTAAGTGCCAGCAACTCTCTACCAGTTCTTTTTCTATTGCACTTCTAAAGATTGGAATAATGTGCAGCACCAGACAGATTTAGATTTGCAATTTTATTTGATTGTAGCACAAAAAAACTGTCTTGAATAAACTGTCAAACCAGCACCTGAGATGGTATGGAACTTCTATAAAAATTTCAACAAAGACTATCCAGATTTTCATTCTCAAATCATTTTGTGTTCCTTACACAGCAAAAGATAAAATATTATATCTTGATAGTCATTGTTCATTTTAAGGGATATAAAGATTGTGAATTGCTGATGCATTGGCCCTGCAAGTGTTTGTTATACAGATAGTTAGCCATGTAATTTATTCTCCATCAAATTATAATTAGTAGCAACAGATTGTAAATTGACATTCTGCCTACCTATTAATTATCTCTTGGGTTTCATTAGGTGAGGCCTTCTAACTTAAACTGAAATTGGGTGGTTCACAGCAGGTTAGGCTTCCATGTTAATCATCTTTTGTTCTTCAAGACCTAAATAAAGGTGTGCATCATTGGGGAGAAAGCAATATTTCTGCTTTCTGCCCTCTGGGTAGAAAGGCAGGATATAAATCAAACAAATAAACAAATAACATTCAGTAGGAATTGCCAAGGTCTCGATAATGCGCTAATGAGAGTGAAGTCAAGATTAAGATAAATAACTAACCATTAGCCTAAATGTAATTTTGTGCAACGCTTGCAAGAAATTACATAGTCATTATTGTGGAGTGGCAGTTCCTGAACTAATTTTATAGCTGTTCTCTCTACAGAACTGGGTCTGCAGAGTGGTTGTGAGTGAGCCTCTATCCATTGTCCTCCTTTCTCTGATTCCCTCTGACGATAGGAAGAAGCTTCAGCAAACTAAAACTTCAAATGGAGAAAAATAATTAAGGATATATTCTTCGGAAAACAGTAATCTGAGAGAAAAGTGGAAAGAAAATTGAGAAGAAATTGTGAAAGAAAACCAGAAAGAAGAAAACACTGGCTGTGCCCATTTTTTCATTGGTCCTGTCTAGCATTGTTCATCTGAAATAATGACACCTTCATTTCTAAATAAAAATGATTGGTCTCCTCAGCCTTAATGACTGACTTTTATTATCAGATGTTAATTCTGAATTCCCAATGTGGCTTCTGAAAACATGCCTACAAACATCTCCTTTTGGAATTTTCCATGTGTGGTATTCCATCTTATCTTCCGAATATTAAAAGAAAATAAATGAATAACAAATTAGTTATGCAAAGACTCCAAAATCAGTTATATCAAGCTCCAAAAATTTTCATTCTTTCCTAGAGTGCCTCTGGGTTTTCTTAGGTAAGTAAAATGATTTGTGGCAACAGTGGGAGCAACAGCCAGGCTTTCATTTGCCTGTTTCCCTAGAAAAAGGACAAAACCATTGAGGTAATAGGAAGCATACCGAAAGTCAGGGATTAGAAGGAATGGTGGACATCATTATGGTAAACAGATGTGTAATAACTTTTGGGCATCAGTGGTACCTATCCTGTGAACTAGCACCTGCAATCCCTCAACCATTTGGGTAGGACCAATAAAATCTTGACATTATGAATGTGCCCACCATCCTGAAATAGGTGGACATCTTTTAACAGCTGCTGTGAATGACAACTTTCTATTTTCATGTGTTAGTTGGGTCTATGAATCTATCACTTAGAAAATATTTACATTGTATTCACCTCATAAAAAGTGATGTCATATCTCACTGTCATCATCAACCATTCAGTTGTGTCTGACCCTTGGCCACTCTATGGATCAGCACACTCCATGCCTATCTGTCTCACACTTCCTCCTTCAGATCCACCATTGTCATGGTGTCCAGCCAACAAATACTAGGGCAGCCCTTTCTTCTTTTTCAGCTGATCATTCCCAGCATGACTGACTTTTTGAGTGAGTCAGCTTGCATGACATGGCCTTTGTTTGGTGATCTTGGCTTTGAGTGATAATTTTGGTGAGACTCAGTCTAGGATTTCTTTGTTTGTGATTTTAGCAGTGGGATGCATAACTGTGGTGTCTCTGGCACCACAGTTCAAAAGCATCCACTCTTCTATCTGCTGTTTTCAGAGTGCAAGTTTTGTACCCATAAGTAGCAACTGGAAAAATTATTTCATTAACTAATCTGCATTTGGTTGGGACACTGATTTCTTTGCTCTTCCAGATGTTATTCATGCTGGACATTGCAGTTCTTCCAAGTGCTATACACCTTCTGATTTCAGGACTGCAGTCACCAGGAAGCTGAATTCTTTTACTGTTTCTATGGTCTCATTGTTGATTTATATACAATAAGACTGGTGTGTTCTCTAGAGCTACCATTATTTTCTTTTTCTTGATGTTAAGGTACAGTCCAGATTTTTTGCTTTCATCTTTGACTCTCAGGATTAGCCATTCCAGATCTTCCTTGCTTTCCGTGAGGAATGTGATATCATCAGAGGCTGCTGATATTCCTCCAACCAATTTTAACCCTAATGGTGGAATCCTCCAATTGTGCATTTCTCATAACTGTTCCAGTATGTATGTTGAAAGAGATAGGTGATAGGACACAACCTTGCTGAGTGCCGTTTCCAGTTCTGAACCATTTTGTGTCTCCAAATGCCCTTATTACAGTGACTGCCTGATCAGAGTACAATGATTGAATGAGCTGGATGCAATGTGGTGATTTTCCTAGTTTTTGGAGCAGTTCCACAGCTTTCATGGTCAACACAGTCAAAGGCTTTTGTGTAATCAATTGTTATGTAGTATTTTTGGTATTCCTTTGCTTTTTCTATCATCCAACATGGTTTGGCAATATGCTCACACTTTCCTCTTCCCTTACAAAATCCTGCGTGTACATTAGGCAGTTCTCTGTTGGTGGTTGGATTCCAATGTTGCTGGATTATCTTCAAGAGAATTTTACTCATGTGTGGTATCAAGACTATGGTTCAGTGATTGCAACAGTCTTTGGTGTCACCTTTTTTGGTATTGGGATAAATATTGACCTTTTCTAGTCTTTGGACCACTGACCAGATTTCCACACACTTTGGCAAAGTGCTGTCAGTGTTTTTGTTGGCAGTGGTCTCAGTAACTCTGTTGGAACTCCATCAACTCAGCTCCAGGAGCTTTGCAGTTGGTTGAATGCCCACACTACTTCCTCCTCTAGGATATCTGGTTCCATTTCTGAAGGTTGGCTTCACTTCTTACGGCTTAGTCTTGTTTTCCATTTGAGTAAAGTTGTTCTGCATATTCCTGCCATCTTTCTCTGATTGCTTGTTAGTCATGCAACTCCTGCCCATCCTCTGACCATAGCTTTTCCTGCCATGAAGAGGTTTCTGGTTTTCTTCACATAATTGAAACATTCTCTTGGTGGCCTCTCATGGCTGCTTCATCGGTTTCCTGCATTGCTCATCCCAGGACTTTTCTTTATCTTTTCTTCCATCTCTATGGAACTTTACACGTAGTCTTTGCATTTCTTCCCTGTTATCAATGTCTTTTTCTGTGCTGCAGGCTGTTCTCTCTCCTCTCTCTGCCCTCGACAGGTGGGCATAGTTGGAAGAACTGGGGCTGGGAAGTCCTCTCTGATGCTCGGCTTGTTTCGGATCAAAGAGGCAGCAGAAGGAGAGATCCTCATTGACGGGGTGAACATTGCCAAAATCGGGCTCCATGACCTTCGCTTCAAGATCACCATCATCCCTCAGGTGGGTAGGGGCTGCCATGGGACGTCCTCACCACCTTCTCTTTAAGGTCCCATTCTCCCTGCCCTGGAGCCCCATTTAATTTGAACATCTGGCTGTGAACAAGCAATTGAAGGCTTGATTTGAGCCAGTTCTTGTTTGCTCCTCACTTTGTAATGGTGCATTTGCAGCTTCAGACCATTTTGAACATTTCTCAGACAAGAAGCAATTTTAGTAAAGAGAGAAACTACATAAGAAACAGTTTTAATTAGCAATGACCCCATAAAACATTTATTATGCTCCATGATGTCCTACAGAAGCTGTCCTAAAATTGGTAGTTCTCTGCTGAGTGCAAAGCTCTGTTGTTCTTTGTCTTGCCTAAATAGGATCCCATCCTGTTCTCTGGCTCCTTGCGCATGAATCTGGACCCTTTTGACCAGTACTCTGATGAGGACATTTGGATGTCTTTGGAGCTTGCTCACTTGAAAACCTTTGTATCTTCCCTTCCTGATCAACTCCACCATGAATGTTCCGAAGGTGGAGAAAACCTCAGGTATGTAGGATATCAGGATTTAAAAATCCCAGAGATTTTACCGTGCCCAAGGGTGCGTGCATGTTGGGCAGATATTTAAGAGCATGGCGCTCAGTACTGCAAAGTTTGTTTGCCTCTAAACTCTGGTTGCTTCTTTAAACTCTCTCTCTCCCAAGAAAGCATCTGCTCAGTTTGCAGAAATTACAAAGTTTTGGAGCAGTTTTGACTGGTCTCAGACTGTGCACCCAGCTACCCACCCAAGGAGTGATTCATGGGCTTAAGAATCAGATGTGATTCTGGGTGTTTGGGATCATGTGAAGAAGCAAGTGACTCTGCCTGCTCTTGAGGAGTTCAGCTCCTGAAGCACCTTTAGTTTACGGAGCAAGAGAAGGAAAAAAGTGCTTGGTTGCTATTCTTGGAGGAGGGAAGGTGCTCCAGAGCTTGCCTGGTTAATCATAAAGTCAAGGGCAGACTGCTGAGATTCATGAGAAATACTGTGCTCTCATAACAATGCTTATTGTTATAAAGGATCATTCTTACACCAAACTGATGTAAGATAACTTTTATATATATTATACCAATGTAATGCTTCCAGTAAGATACAGAGGAATGTTTTTCTTTTTCCTTAATATATTTTAAATAATTGTTTTTCTTTGTTTTTATGGCCATTTTTGTTTTCTAATCGTGTTCTTTAATTACACAAAGAAAGGGGGAGAGGGAGAGCTGCCCATTTCTGGCTGCAGCCTTTTTTACTTAAGTATTCAAATAACTGGTTTCTATTGTGAGCTCTGATCTGGGGCATTTTTTGCAAGCTACCCAGAAAACGCCATCTTGGTGTGCGACCGAAATTATCTAAGTCCAGCAGACCCAGGCAAACATCTTCACCCTTCTAGGAGCAGCTATGAAATGCCATTTTGAGATAAACAGGAGCCGGTCTCTGGATAAACACAACACACAGATACAGTCTTCTCGTGGTCCGTGGCTGGGAGACAGGCACAAGGACACACTCAGCCTCTGTTTGCAAAGCTCCTTTTAAAGAATGAAAGTTCCAGCATGTGGGTCTTCAGGCATTTCACATTAGCCTTTTCTGTCTTCAAGTGTGGGTCAGCGGCAGCTGGTGTGCCTTGCCCGGGCCTTGCTGCGGAAATCCAAAATCCTGGTTTTGGATGAAGCCACTGCAGCTGTAGACCTCGAGACAGACAGCCTGATCCAGTTGACTATCCGAATGCAGTTTGAGGGCTGCACAGTCCTGACAATCGCGCACCGCTTGAACACCATCATGGACTATACGCGGTAAGGCTCTGGGGACCATTGACCACTGCCAGGGGTTGGCACAGGGCAGCCCTTGTGGAGAGAAAGGAAGATCGGCTGGATGACGGGGCTATTATCTGTGCAGGGTGATTGTCCTGGAGAAAGGTGAAATTGTGGAGTGCGGGGCTCCTGCCACCCTCATCGAGAGCAGAAGCATCTTCTATGAGATGGCCAAAGACGCTGGCTTGGTTTGACAGTTTTGCCCGCTGGCCCATCCCCTTGGAGCAGCTCAGGCAGCCAACAGCATCTCCAGGACCCTTGGCTGGTCCTCCCAAGAGCTGGCACCGACAGTGTAATGGGTTTCCTCTTCCTTCCCACCTTGAACCCCTTGCTCAAGAGGAGCAGCACAGTAGCTTGGGGCCCAGAAGGAGGCTCCCCCACCTGAAGGACTGTCTTGCTGGATTTACCGTTTGCACAAAAAAATCTGTATTTTAACTTTCTTTGATGATAGGAGAAAAGATCCAGAGAAGCTGTAAGAAGCGGCTGTAGGAGACTTAGGAAGGGCCCTTTCAATTTCAAAGTCATCCAAGACCCAAATGTTACAGCAGATTAGATGCAAAAGTGCAAAATGGTTATTGCCCCCTCTTAAGACTGGTTTACCACCAGGCACCTCCTCACATTTTACACCAGCTTGGGAGCTTAGAATCATCAAGTTGAATAACGTGGACGTTGTTTTGAGAGGAAAAAAAGCCCTGACACCATTTTTTGCAGAAGACATTTATTTAACTTTTGTAAATAAACTTCTCTAAGGTTGAGCAGAGTGAAACTTCCTTTGGTACTTTTGTAATGACTTATACGAGGCATTTTCAGTAAATGTTTTTTGGCTGGAGACCGGCCCCTTCTGTTCCTTGTCAAGTGGTTGCGGGGGCTACAGGGTGGGGCAGGCCATACTCCCACCACTCTGTTGGCAGGCAGAAATCCTGCAATGAAGCTGGAGGCCCATCCAGGCAGAAACTTGTCACAAAAGTTCAGCAAAACCCAGCCCTTGCCCGCAAAGCCAGATTGCAAGGAAGCCCTTCCAGAATCGCTCGGTTCGCTCTGGGAGGAGAACCACAAGCTGAGAGAGGGATGGGGGTGGGTTTCGTGACATAAATTGTGAACATCGTGGGTTGGATGCAGCTCTGCTGACTCCCACTGCAGGGGCTCTGAATGATGGACGTTGCACTCCCCTCTTGGCAACGTCCCTTTTGATGGCCAGATAAAGGCAAAGGGAGTGGGTCTTTCTTCCCTGGCATCGATTCCCACCTAAGAAATGCTGATGAGGTAAGTAGGGTTGCAAACCCAGCTGTCCTTGCTGCCACCTGAGGAATGCACTTCGTATTTCCGGAGATCACACATGAGAAAGCCGCTTTTGGCTCTTGGCTTGAGCAAGGGCAGTGGGCCCTGCTGCATGTTCCTCCAAAGGCAGGAAGGTTGCCAGGATGGACCAGCGCAACCCTGGTTTCCTGCATACTCCCCTGGTTTAGGGCGACTCTATGGCCACTCCAGGGAAGGCTGCCTGGCCTCTTGGTCCCAAGCCCGGGCCAGCTCAGGAACCTGCACAGATGCCGTGAGAGTCAGGCCGGGCTGGGCTTCCAGCGGTGCCCTGCCCCTCCCGTGACTGGCCACTCTCACGTTCTTCTCAGGAGGGCTCACGTTCTTCACATTCTTCTCAGGAGGGCTGAGTTGGGCCCGATCTCTTCCTTTAGAAGAACTAGGATTAGCATCCAGCTCTTTCTTCTTGCAAGACACAAACTTTTATTTCAAAGGCTGAAAAGTCAGGATTAAGTTCCGAAGCAAATCAGGAATAAATTTGGACTGGCAAAGCCAACATCTTTCAAGTGCCAGCAATTAGCCTCCTCCAGCTACTCAGCCCCCATCCCCAGTCAGCAGGAGAAAAAGCCCTTCTTCCCTATTTGCCCCCATGTGACACCCCCCATGCAAAACATCTCTCCTACCTGTTGGCAGGCTGGGGGAGAGGGGGCTTTGATGAAGCTGAAGCGGCTCCCCAAACAGGGAACCCACTAATTGAGGAAGCACCAAGCCCCAGCATGACAGCAGGTACTTTTCCTCCTGCTGCCCAGATTGGTGGGTCTGTTGGGAGGACATCCCACAAGGGAGAAGGCATGATTTGGGTGCTTAGAGCAGGTGCAGGGGCGAAATATTGAAACTGGTCTGCCTTCAGTCTTTGTGGGCTGTGCCACAGACTCCCCCTGCAGAGGAGGCCTGACATGGAGAGGCAACAGCAGCCTCCACGCGGTTTCACTCCTTCGCAGGAAGCCAGGACGAGCTCTTTCCACAGGCAGGCTGGCAGGCCCAGTGAGACTCGAAAGGCGGTTTGTGTCTTCCCAAAGATCTAGTTTTGAGGAGACGCTGGCCAGGCCCCCACAAGGGACAGTACAGAAAGATTTGAGTGAAGTCATACAAAGAGGGGACCCTGCACTCCCTGGCATCAGGACCCAGATCTGTTCAGAGGCGCTTGTGGACACCCAGGAAGGCATTGCAGCAGGGGCAGAAGTGCTGCACATCTTGCATGGCATCTACGCAGAAGGGGATCAGGCAGCAGCCCAGCCAGCACCTGCAAAAAGAGGCAAAGCAGCCAGGTGGGCACCAGCCAAGCTCAGTGGGGCTCAAAAGGAACAAAGAGCCACCATGCTTCCCAGGGAGATGCTGGAGCAAACTTACCCCAGCAGGCACAGGCCACCAGCAGAGAGCCAGGCCAGAGCTCCGGGGTTATACGAGATCCGGGTCACAATCACCTGGTTGCAGGAGGGGCAACACATCTGCATGGGGTATTCAAGGAACACCAGCGGGCGTGAGATGTAAACAGCCTGGACTGGGACTGGACCTGGCAAGAGCAGGAGAGCAGGAGCCATCAAGCAGGCAAGCTGTTCTGAGGTGGACTGCCCAAGAACAGCTCCCAGGCCTGGGCAGGGACCGGTCTGGTTGCAGCAGGCTCAGCTGCCCAGAGGAAGGTGCCACCCAGCCCTGCACAGCCTCCTGCAGGCCCTGCCGGGACTCACCTGGAGGAATCGGTGGGGCCATTCCGGGTTGCATGACATGGGGCTGGGGTGGGAATGGAGCGTAGGTCGGGGCTGGGTAGGGGGCCGGAGTGGACTTATTGGTGTTGGTTGTCTCTTCATAAGATGGCAGTGGGGGTGAGGATGGAGCAGCCATGTTTCTAGGAGAGAGGCCAAAAAGAATCTGACAAGAGGCTTGGCCGGCCCCTCCTGGACCAAGAGTGCTCTCCAAGAGGGAAAGGAAGTTGGCAATGCATGCAGCGGCCAGAAGGAGCCCCACTCTTGAGGGGCATAGGTGGGCTTCATCTTGCCTTCCTTCGGCCCACCTGCTCTCTCAATGCTCTTGCCGGGCTTTCCAGTTAAACTCCTCCCCTCCCTGAGCAATATTTACAGAACAGGCCAGGTAAGGACCTTGGGAAGAAAGAGTCAGCTGTTCAGGTACACACCCCAGAGATATGCGAGTGAGAAAGAAATTCAAAGCAACTCCGCCTCAGTCTGGTTTAGTACCAGATGAGAAACTGAGGCAGGCTTTCAAGAGGCTGCAACTATCAGTTAGCTTTCCTGGAATCCCTGCCCTGCCTGTTTCTTGGCCTGGCCTACCTCAAAGGGCTGGCATTCTTGTTTCAAGAATGAATGCTGAAAGCCAGAACAGGTCCTTGCTGGGGATCTCCTTGCTTCACCCCAGAAGCAAGACTGGAGAAGTTGGGACATGACCTAGGCCAGTGGCAAAAGCGCTCCTTGGGAATTTTTCTAATGCCTCAGAAGCAGAGAGGAAGAGCTCCAGAAACACACGCAACCTCGGCCCAAACTTTTCAAAACCTCCATTTGGGGAAACAATTTCTTTGACATCTGAGTGCCTTAAGAAAACCCTTAAGGGACCATGGTACAGAGAGGTTCAAGAGGGCCCATTTTTGGCCCCCTCCCCTGGCAAGAGGGCAGGGCAGCCCCAGAGCTCTGCCCTTGCTGGCAAAGACCAGCCCAGCTCTGAAAGGGGCTCCGAGGAACTTTGGGAAGAATTTGCACAATTCTCTATAGTGAGCAAATGTGCCTACTCTGAGGTCTCAGCAGGGGACATGAACTGTCCCATGAACTGCTGTGCCCCCCTCTTGGGGGCTGGCCTTGGCTGCCCCCCCAGGGGTCAAAGAACCTGCCACAGGCTGATGGACAAATACCAAGACTTACCAAACAGGAAGTTTGGCGATGGCTCCCCCAGCCTCTGTGCCTTCCAAGGATCGCAGTTTTTTCACTGCCTCTTTTTCCTGACTTCTCTCCCACTGCCAAGAAAACTGCAGCTCAACCAGAGGTAGCCTTCATATGTCTTTTTCCTAGAACTCATGACCCTGCTCACTCACCCATCCCTTCCCCAGAGAAAGAAATACTGAGGGGAGGGGCTGTGAATGAGCAATTGGGACCACCTTTCCCTCCCTGGGTTGCTCTTCTGCACAATTACTGATTGCACAACCAGACCTTGAGCTGAAATAGGGTACTTCCTGAAAGGAAGGAGGAAAGCCTTCCTCCCTGGTACCTGCTCCCACTGACAGCACAGTCACCTACAGCCGTGGCCACCCTATGCACCCCTTTCTCTTGCTGGGGAAGCAGAGCCTCTACTTTCACTAGAGAAAAAGCCCTGTCAGAGAGGAAGACATGCCAGAGACATAGCCACATAACAGGAGAAAAGGGGACCCCTATTTGCAAGGGGAGCACTCATCCCCTCCCAGGACCCAGGAAGGGGGGCATTTCTGTCTGAAGCCAAGATCTGACAGAATTCCTCAAGGGGAAAAGAGGAAGCAATAACACACCTGATGAGACCACAGAGTAGCTCTGAAGGCTCCTGCCCTTCCCCCCCGGAACAAGAAACTGGAGACTGGATCCCACCTGCTCTTTGTGAGGTCAGCAGGAGCCACAGCAATGCCAGCCTCTGAGAAGATGGGGGGGACCTGCAGGAGTGGGACAGCCTCAGTCCCTGTGCTTTCTCTTGTGATGTCACAAGACCACCCTCCAGCAGAAGAACCTCCAAATGCCTGGTTTGGCTCAGTGTCCAGGAAAGAAAGAGACCTCCAGGAGAGGGTTGCCTGAACAGGGACCTGTCCTAGTGAGGACTCTCAGGTCTACCCTCCTCACCTCCTGCCTGCTTCTCCAACCAAAGCTTATCTGCCTGTGTCACAACACTGCCCAGCACCAAAGTCAACTCTCATCTCCCCCTGGTCACTAGTATGCCCTTCTTCCCACCCCAGCTGACCAGGAAGCAGCCAGCTGTCCTAAACAAGGACCAGGGATGACTGCTGTAGGGACTCAGCCTAGAAAAGGAGAGTAGATGAGAAATTGCCTTTTGTTTGTTGGCTTTTTTTACCAGGGAGATGCTATCATCCGTACCAGGAAAAATTATCCACCCTGTAACCAGGCTACAATTGTGCCAGTGAGCCTCACCTGTGGAGCAATATTCAGAATGCCAGGATGATGATTCAGCTCCACCACCCAGAGTCACATTTTGTGAGATGGGTGGCTATATAAATGTAATGAATGAATAAATAAAATAAACTAGCACCAGCAGAAGGGAGGGAGTGGAAAGTTTCAATGTCCAACTGTACAAGAGATTCAAAGGGACTTCTGTCTGATTCAAACAAAAAGCAGAAGGTAAGGGGATAGAGGCAGGCGTGGTGACTGAGTGGTTAAGACACTGGGCTTGTCGGCCGGAAGATTGGCAGCCTGCATTCAAGACCCAGGCACCGCATAATGGGGTGAGTTCCCGTTACTTGCTCAGCTCCTGCCAACCTAGCAGTTTGAAAGCATGCAAAATGCAAGTAGGTAAATAGGTACCACCTTCTGTGGGAAAGGTGACAGCGTTCCATGCACCTCGATGTATAGTCACACCAGCCACATGACCACAGAAGTGACTTCAGACAACTCTGGCTGCCTCAGCTGCAAATCAGAGATGAGCACTGCACCCAAGAGGCAGCCATGACTGGCAGGTGAAACCTTTACCAGTTTTAAGAGGACAGAGGTTAGTTCTCTCATCTGCTGGGTCCCAACTGGTCCTATTTAAAAGCATTCAGAAGGCATTTCTCTTCTTCTTATGGGACAAGGGGTTGGAGTAGATGAACTCCAAGAACCCTCTAGTTTTTGCACTCTGTAATTCTAACCACTCCAAGCTCATTGCTAGAATCCTGGAGTGTTCAGTGTGGTCTCTAATCTTAATGGCCCATGTGCTACAGTCACCCTAAAAGGACCTTTCTCATGCTGCACTTACTCTTCATTGTTTCAATATCTCATCCCTTAGCCCCAAAACACACTAGGCCTGAGCATAGAAAGACCTCAGAACTCACAGGTGGGCCTTTGCCCACCACCCACTTTGCCCATATAGCAGCCATCCTGGCTCAGCACCTCTTCCTCTGTTTTAAAAGAAACCAACCCAGCACAGGCTGCCTTGGTCTGAAGAGAGAGTTGGGCAAGGCCAACTTGCCTCATGTGCAAACCAGGCCAGGCAATGCTTGTTTCTGTGTAGCCAGTTTGCACTGACTCCAAGGCCACTTTGGGGAATATAGTGTGCAGCTACCACTGAATTTTAGGGAATTTGTCTTACTTCAGCCTTCCCCAAAAGGCACCCGAAAGACTACAGCTACTGGCATCTACAGGATACATTTAGGATTTAGACCCCAACAGGCCCGTCGCCAAAATCATTTTGTATCTATAACGTCATCGCCGCTGAATCGTTTTTTTAAAATACACAAAAAGTCTGAGTTGTTTGGCCAGCGGAGGACACCCGTCATCAGGAGCCTTCGCAGGCTTTCGGCACCGCCTCTCAGCCCCGGTTCCCTCGCCCGGTGCCCAACGTTTGCACAGGCTGAAAGCTCAGGGTTGCGTCGACTGCTACCTTGCGTCTGACTCAGGGAAGGGGAGAGGCAAGGGATCGCGGCCGCCGTCGCCACCGGGGCAGATCCGGGGAGTTTCAGCAAGACAAAGAGCCAAGCTGCTTCCTGGAGCAGCGGCGGCGACCTCAGCGCCAGGCTCAGGAGGGCCCGGAAAAGCCCCGAGCGAGCCCTCCA
>JANHZU010004670.1:24072-40062 GCA_032468055.1 Acrochordus granulatus
CCGACTAGCGTATTTCATTGGTTTCTTGTTTGCAATATGGTCCTGGGCTACTACAGTGGTGGTTGCTTTTGTTTTCTCCCATAGCTTATCTGGTTCTCTTTCTGTGATGTTGAGTAGTCAAATCTGTTTTTAGATTCAACTGCATATGCTGGAGGAAACTTCTCAAAGTCAAATGACCACCGATGGTCATTTGATACTGCAGCACCTGAACATTACTTGGCAACTCGTAGTTCATGGTCTGTCCACAATCTGCACCAGGGAACATTTTCACAGCAAGGCTTTTCAACTTCTTTTAGCATAAAATGTAGTCAATTTGTTTTTGATGTTCTCCTTTTGATGAAGTCCAAGTGTATAGTTGCTGCTTGCATTGTTCAAACCATATGTTCATTACGCTCAGCTGTTGTTCATGGCACAGCTGAATCAAAACTTCTCCTGCCTCATTTTGTTTACCAAGGTCAAATTTGACTGTAATGCCTGTTTTTTTAATTTTTCCCACTTTTGCATTGAAATCATCAATAATATGAATGTCTTTCTTTGGTGTTTGTTTCAGAGTTTCCTGAATTTCAGCATAGAATTCTTTGATGTTCTCTACTGCTGAGTCTTCAGCATGAGTGTAAAGTTGTAGAATTGTTTTGTTGTGCAACTTTCCACTGATACATATAGTCATTATCCTATAACTGACTTTTTGAAAACTTTCTATGGTTCTATCCACTTTTTTATTTGTTTGCTTGTTTATTTATTTGCTGCCAGTCTCTCTGATGAGGGACTCTTAGTGGCTTAAAATAACATTACAATTTTACAGTTACATTTACATTAAACCCTCCCCTCCAGCTGACCAGTGGTGTTTGTGTCTGAGGACTTCCTCCATGGAACCCATTTATTTTATTTATTTTTATTTTATCAATCACATTTCTATGCTGCCAATTTCCAAAGACTCTTGGCAGCTTACATAGATTAAAGATTATACATTCCTTTTTACCCCACCCCTCTTGGCTGTTCGGCGATGTTCATATCTGGGGCATCTTTGAAGGAAGTACCCATTCATCTACTCACATTTTCATGTGCTTTCGAACTGCTGGGTGGGCAGGAGCTGGAGGCGAGCGACGGGAGTCACCTCATCATGCAGAGCTGCAGATCGACCCACCAGAGTGCCGGACATTTCTGGTTGACATAACTGGCAGCATTAAGCCGCTGCACCACCGCACTTGACCTTCAAGCTCAGGAAGGTCCAGCACCAACTTCCTGCTCCCCTTACTGCTGGCCAGCTTCTCCCACCACATACATATTTTCATGTTTACATGCTTTCAAACTGCAGGAGCTGGAGGCAAGTGATGGGAGCTCACTCCATCATGCGGTGCTGTGGCTCAAACTGCCAGAGTATCTGGTCAATACAGCCAGCATCATTAAGCTGCTATGCCACCACTCTCCATAATGTATATGCGGTATGAAACCCACTCCTCTTCTTCTGATGGTATCATTACCAGAGTAGTATATGATATAATCATCAGAGCTGAAAATGCCACAGCCAGTCCAATGAATTGGCTGATGCCTAGAATAGCAATGTTGATCCGATTCATTTTGTTTTTAATAATGTTCAGCTTTCCTAGGCTTAAGCTATTGACATGTTTCTAATTTGAAGACCATTGAACAGTGCAAAGATCTCTTTTCACTAAGGGGTGTGTCAATGGTTAGGGAGATGTTAGGATTTACCTCATCCCTGTCATGGATGCTCCTGCTACTATGATAATCTCTTTGCTCTCCCCCTGTAGTTTTATTCGTACCTCTTAGCCAGATGGACTCACTCTCAATAACATATCTTCCACATCTACGAGTTGATCCATAAAGTTTTTCATGAGGAAAACGAGTAGGTTACCAGGTCTTTCTCTAAGCCAGAGTCATAATGGCCAGTATAATAGGCTTATACCATTCAACCACCCCCAAGATGAGGTATGGTTGGACTTTGGGGTGGATGTTATATCTAAAAATGGATTACATCTAATTCAGGTCCATCATATTTTTACTATTTTTAGCTGAAAATCTACTGCTACATCAAGCAATAATTAAAAATTCAGTTCAAAATACATTTCTGTTAAGAGTAGAAATTCTCCTTTGTTCAGTCCTGTGGACTTATGCAAACAAACTTTAGACTACTGAAAGATCTTTCTGTCAGTGCTCCATGTCACATTGCTCAGTATTTCAGATGGGGCAAAGTATATTAGTATACTAATTGAAAAATCAAATTCCTCCAACCTTCCTAATCCTGTCAATAAACTCCTGTTCGCCTCTCTATCCTGCCCTCAAATATTTAATTCTTCTTTGCACTTCCATTCTACCTAAGAACAGTTCTACAATTTGAAGGAATTAAGAGTACCAAAAAATTTATATTGTTCTATTGTTATTCCATCATTCCATCAACCAAAAAATCCATCAAGAACTGCATAGATGGCCCACAATTCCAGTTTAGGAACATCCATGTTATTCATCTCTCACATGTAATTTACTTGCATTTTCACAGTGCTCTCACATCATTGTTTTGACAAGTTTTGCATAGAATTCTGAAATTTTATTGCTGCCTCCTCTTGCAAATCTCAAGTAGTATTTCAAGTTATAGAAAGATCTGGTATAAATCAAATCATCATAGAAATTACCTCCAATACAAATCAGACTGTTACTCATGCAGAGTTTATCTATGAACATCAAAGACATATCAGTTTAGTTTTGAATCAATGCATTTAGATTTGAGCAACTATTTTATGGGTGAGAGAGCAATGCAAGTGTTAGTATGCAACATATATTGCAGGCTTTTTTCAGGCTATGTTTTCACAAGACAATTTCTGACAATACAACATTCCAATTCCCACATTTTCATAAATACAGAATTAAAGCTTAGTGCCACCTAGTGCTTTCTGTGAACCATTTGAACTCAGTTAAACTCTAATGGAATTGCATTATACTGCAAAACCAATTCACTAAATTTCCCATCTTCAGATGTTCATATGACTTCTAGATCCTCTGGAAAATAAAGAGAAACTGAAACTGAAGATGCATATAAAATAAGGATATCCATAACTCTTGTTTAAAAAGCCACAGCATATTAAAAAGTTTGACTCACATATTTTGGTTGCCTGGCAATAGAACTCAAGTTTTCTTTCATGTTTTATTCCTCTACATTTCCCATGTTTATAGTATATTTATGACTATGTGACATCATAATCCAACCATTCAGCAGCTGTCAGGGTCCCCAAAGCAGAATAAACACTCTTTTTACAGTCTTTAGTAGTACAGGTTAGTTTACTAAAGAGATCAATATTTGATTTCTATAGACAGAAGGATTAGGAGATGGAAATGTCTTTTGAAAAGCTTCCTGATCATGCCAGGGTCTCAGAGCACCTGAGAATGTTCCAAAGAAAAGCCATTTCATAAATAATAAAAGAGGACATATAAAAACTCCTCAAGGCTTTCACAAACAGGTTTACAAGGGAAAGCCTGCTCTAAAAAGCCAGCTTTTTATTCTGGAATCAGTAACATATTTAAAAATTTATGGCTTTCACAAAAAACTCCTTTTGTTTGAAGGCTTTTCACCAAGGGCATCCCTCTTCCCCTTTTATTTAATCTGACTAAATGGATTTATGTCCGCAGGGTAAAAAGAAGGAGGAAGCGTCTCTCTCTCTTTCTCTCTCTTTCTCTCTCTCTCTCTCTGTGAATTATTTAGAGCATTTAGTTGTCCACTGCTGTACTAAAATACCTATGTCAATGTGTAGGTTGCATAAACTATTTCAAATAATGCAGTAATTAATAGTGTAAGTAAGTCATGATTACAGCTTAACTGTTCAACATTTAGCCATTTATTTCATTTTCATTAACCAGAATACAATATTTGAATTCTATTTAAAAAATGAATTCAGCAGAACTCTTATAAGGAAGATGCAGGAATCCATGCTGTTATTTCTCCATTAGTTTTTCTTTTTTTTCACCACAAGTCTAAATAGCAGCCCTCCGCCTTGTATTCAGTCATATGGCTACTCAGGTTAGCTTTACACTCAGGAACTGATCCAAATATGATCATGTCCTACACTATGATAACATAGATTGTTCACAGTTTTAATCCCTTTAGTGATATTAAAATATTCTGTAACTGGAGTTTTTAAAAAGTCTCATTATTTTAATAAAATAAAGCTTTAGCTTCCTCACCAAGCCACAATTGTTTAAGAACAGCAAGAATTGTTGAAAGCATCACATTTCTTTAGCAATCTATTAGGACATCTATTCAGTCAGAATGAACTATATAATGACACCTCTTGAGTTCTTAAAAGATTACGTTCACATGGAATGCAGAGAAAAACCAGGCTCCTTTAATTAGCCCATAGAGCTAAATGACATCAAGTACTGAAATGTTCTTGTGGATAAAGAGGCATTTACTGTCCTTAGATACAGCATAAAATATACAATCAGTTGCCTGATGAGTGACCTTTTCACTGGCAAATCTGTTTCAGATTGAGTTTCCATAGGAGTGCAATTAACCTTTAATACTGAGTAGATATAGTATGTTAATGGTAGGAACAGATGACCATAATCCATATAAGACAATGGTAGCCTGTTTGAACTTAGTGTTAATTTCCTATGGTCTATTTAGGATACTAAAATATTCTATTCCAACTACTGGATCAGTGGCTTACATGAAGCAGATAATATTTACAAAAAATATTAATCTAGCTTCCTTTACAGACCTATTATTGTGAGATCTAGAGTTCCCTGATGCTCAGCTTGGGTAAGTCCATGAAGCTCACTTGTATAAGTACTGATCCTCAACATGTGGAACATTTAACTTATTTTCTTTTCAGATGGGCTGAAGACAGTCCACTTCTTTTCATTGGCTCTAGTACCACTTCAGTTCCTAAACAGACCAAGTCTAAGCAATTGCAGAAATCTGCTGGATCCACACAGCTGTTTATAGAGCTAACAAAGATGACAGGAAAGCACTTTGAATAGATAAATTTGATGTCTAAGGCAAAGATCAAAAGAAATACAATTCTGAAATAATAAGGTGTTGTTTTGTAAGTGACATGTGTGTGTATGCATGTATGCACTGTATTTATATATATACTGTATGTGTGTGTGTGTATCTGTATATACATAGTGTGTATATGTGTATGTCAACATTTAAGTCAGTGTTGACATCTGGTGATTGCCTTTGCCTAGACTAGTCTCTGCAGTTTTCTTGGCAACATTTTCAAAAACGGTTGGCCACTGGTTCATTCCTAGGGCTGAGAGGGTGAGTGGTCCAAAGCCACCAAGCTGGTTTTGTGCCTAAATTGGAACTATGTGGTCTCCTGATTTCTACCTTGATATCTCAACTGCTCTTAACTGACTATTAAACAACAAACTGGCCCTCAAGTGAATATTTAGAAATATTTTATTTATCTGTTACCTGGATAGCCATAGATATCTGTTACCTGGATAGCCGTATATCAAAGAGATCTAAACCAGGAGGTCATGACTTCTAGTCCCACCTTAGTCATGAAAGCCAGCTAAGTGACTTTGGGCCAGTTACTCTCTCTCAGCCCTACTCACCTCACAGGATGGTTGTTGTGAGGAAAATAGGGGATGATGGTGGGTTAAATATGTTTGCCACTTTGAGTTATTTGTAAAAATAATAGAGTTGGATATAAATAATAAATATCTAAAACCAGTAGAAACTATACAATAATGGAGAGAAAGAAAAACATGCAAATATTTGAGTTTCACATATCAGAGACTAAATATGATATAACTAGTTAAACTACTTATTACTAAGTTTTCCCACATACAGTATCACAATTAATTATCATAGATCAACTATTCCAAGACCATTTGAACTATTTTGACAGCAATGGCTATCAGAAGCTGATGGTTTACTCTACAACTAGCCTAGAATATTCTATTTTTCTACTTACTATTGTATTCCTTGCTGTACATATACATAATAGATAGCACTTTAATGTGGTGGTAATTAGAATGTTTTTTTTAAATCAACCATTCATATCTGAAACATTATTTATTTGTCCCATTTTTAAACCACCCACCTCCCCCAAAGATTTATTCACATTTTGCTCTAATTTTCAAAACTACTAAGTAAATTCCCCAAGAATCTTTTTTGAAATATTTGTGTTCTTTAACATGTAAATTTCCCCAGTACAAATAAGAGGATTTTTTCCTCATATAAACACTGTTAAATAAATGCTACTCTTTATATATCACTTCCAGTAATGCAATTTTTTTCACATACAAAGATAAATGTTAGTTGAATTTTGTAAAGTCTGATCAGAGCAGAATGTCCAAACCTGTTCTTCAATCACAATCATCATCTCTGATTAACTTCTTTTAAATTTCAAATGCCAACCTTTCAAGTTCTTTTTCACAATCTAGACGTGGAATGGGGAAGGTGGTTCTGGAAGAGTACAAATAAAATTAAACTACCATAGCAAATCGTTGAAAGATGGAAGAAAAGTTGAATCACAAAAACAGTATGAGCATGGAAATCATAATATCCCTGCTCAAGTATTCCTCTCTTTACAATTAATATTTAGTTATAAAAAGTTACTCTGTTCACAGTGTTTCTACCAATGCCACTGTATTTTTTTGCTAGTTCCAAACTCCATTATCCATGAAAGATTTAAAGAGAAATGCTGATTTGATCTTGTAAGTAAACTCCAAAGCTTCACAAAAATATGGGTATGGGACATAGATATCAGCATTTTGCAAATTTAAATATAAATCCCATATGAATATTGAAGGAATGTGCTTGGATGAAACTGATCCTTTTGCAGCTGAGGACCCTTTCCAGTAGAGAAATTTCTCTGTCCTCTTTAGTAGCGCAGCAGATAGTCCCTCTGGACATCTGTATTTCAGCATAAAGTATTAGTCAGCCTCTCAAATTTGCCAAGTTTCATATTTTACATTACTCTGAATACTTAATATTTCAAAGCTGCCAAGATCTACCAAAACTAATTCAAAACCTCAGATTCCACACGTTTTTCATGTGAAAATATTAATTAGCACAGGTGTATGTGGAAAGTTCATGAACTTTTTGCTTTGCAAATCAGCATTTTGTATCGCAAACAGCTGGTTTCTAAAATAGGCAACATTCATTGTTATTTTGTGTTGCCAGTTGCCAGCTGAGACAACTGACATAGCCATAATTCAGAAAGATTTTCTTAAATAAAATAAAATAAAAAAGATCCTTGATGGAGTAAGATCAAGTCATACTGCCTGATTCTCCAGAACAGAAATTCACATATGAGCTTTGCTAAGTACATTTATTCAAGCCAAGCTAGACTGACGCTAGTCATATATTTAGGTTGTATGGGTATATATATGTATGTATGTCTAGGTGTGGTGACCTAGTAGTTAAGATGCTGGGTTTGTCAGCTGGAAGGTCAGCAGCTTGAGTTCGAGTTTGATTATGAGCTCCCATTCCTGCCCCAGCAATTGCCAACAAGCATTTGAAAGCATGTAAAAAGCAAGTGGATAAATAGGGACTATCTGAATTGATGGGAAGGTAACAGCATTCCATGTGCCTCAGCATATAGTCATGCCAACCATGTGACCATGCCACATGACCATGTAAGCATCTACAGACAACACTGGCTACTTGGCTATGAAATGGAGATGAGCACCCACCCCCTAGAGTTGGATATGACTGGACAGCGGAAACCTTTACCTTGGACTTTATGAATGTATGTGTATGCCAATTTATACACATACACTGGATAGATCCATGAAAATAAACAGCAAGCATGCAGTATATATGATATGGTGTCCAATCCTATTTTTTATGCCAAAACAGCCACACAATGTCAGCTTCATACTGTATCTGGTTGAGCTGTTGTGTTATAGGCTTGGGAAAGTTAGCAAAGGTTAAAGCATGAAAAGAGAGATCCAGATTTCATACAGTGCAACATGATCTCACCTGTCAAACCCCAAAAACTGTTGGATTTGGATGAGAGCTGCACACTTTGAAGGAGTTATATAATGGAAGTAAAATCATTTGCCAGAGCTTCATTGAAGTGAAGCACTTCTTCAAAGATCTGCCCAGCACTCTGAGCTGAAGAGGTAGCACTTCTTATGCTATCTCTTGCCTATCCTTTGTTATTTAGAAGACACTTCATCGTACATATGGGAGTAATGGCTGGAAAAAACAAGTTATGGGCTTAGATTAAGACAATGGTTTCATGGATTAAACTTGAGACATTTATATAGAAAGCATATCTCCAGCTTTGAATTATGGTATCACCCTGAAAAGTATGCCCTGGTTGTCATATGAAATTTCTGACATAGAATTTGACCTCACATGTTTAAAATTATTAGCAGCATCTCTTGAATCATGGAACCAGATGATGGCATTCACTTAATGCTGACGCTGCTGGTAGGATCACATACTTAGTAGATCAGTAAGGAAATATTGTGTGAAGACAAGTTGTACCCTCTCATTGAAGGAGGAGTGATGAGAAGAACCTGTACAGGTGAGAAAATGCACTCTGTTGAAACAAACTAAACCAATTATAGTAAGGGATATGGGATATGTTAGAGGCTGTCAATATTTATATTGTACCAATGTGCAAAATGACTTTGCAGATTACCATACTTGATCAGCTTTGTTTTATTTGTAGATAAAAATGATTTTTAAAACCTTTGTGAGCTGGGTGGGGAGGAGAGGCAGCAATGAAAACAGCATTTGCTTCTTTTAAATAAACATCTAAAACCAGTTACTCTCGGGAAACACAGATACATGGAAATGATGATTAATAAAAATAGTGTATTTTCAGAGCTGAGCTGTGGACAGTTGTCTGAGATGAAGCACAATCTATGATACAGAATAAGCCAGTAGCCTCAACAGTAAGGCAGAAAGGAGGACCACCTAAGAAGAGAGGAACATGCTCCAGTAGAGGAAGATTTTGCCTCTTAAATAAAACACCTGTGCTCCAAATTCTTCCTATGTTCCTTATCTAGGAGGACACGGTAGCCATTTGGGAATCTGATGACTTGGTTCAAGGCTATAGTGGACCTCTCCTCCTGCACATTGGTGGTTCATAAAGTACACCAGCCATAGGCAGATCTGAAGTCTCAATCTGAATCCCACCATATTCCTGCTACAGATTTAACAATATTTGTTTGCATGAGATAAAGATTGGCAGTCTGCAGCCCATGGGTCACAAGCAGAACCAAATTGCTTTTTTTTTTTTGTATTTTGTGGCCCTCGCAGCTCCTTCTGTTCTTCACATACCACCATCATGCATTCACATCTCAAAATGGCTTTCAGATATGAAAATAAATAACTGCAGAAAGAAAATAAAAAGAGGGAAAAGATGTTTGCAGATCTTATAAATACTACCTATAACAGCCACCTGTTCCCTTAAAGAAAAAGTCCTAAAAATACCTATTTTGCTTCCATACCATCTTGGGTGTTGAGATGATTTAATTAGGTGAAGGTACCATTAAGAGAAGCCCTAGCCATCATTAATGAAGATAATCCCATGTAATCTACTCAGAGGAAGGTATTATGATATGTGGTTAGCTTCTTCAGGAATCCAGTAACAGCTTTGTAAACATTTGAAGGTTGATTCAATTCTGAACCTCCAATCCTGATCAAAGGAGACAAAATTGGCCATTCAGAATCATTTCACATATATTTAACAATATGTTACCAATATGTAACCAATAAGGTTACCTTCAGATGACAATTTTGCTAGAACACTACTTCTTGGAGTTTGTTTTCAGCAAACTTTGCTTGCCATTGTGAACCTTATGGCTTCTCTAAACCATGAACTCTTCATTCTGAGAGCAAACTCAAATAATGTCCATTGGAATGACAAGCTGTGAATGTTTCTTGTAGGGAAAAGTCCTAAAGGGAGTAATATGAAGAGCTGATGAGCAGGTTTGAGATGATTTACCTCTGAACAAGTCATTCTTGCTTCCACAAGAATGAGCAGCTGTTTAAATAGGAGGTCATTTCACAACACTGTTTAGAAATCAACTGTTTTTACCTTTTAATTTTCAGGGATTAATATTTTCCTGTATAAAATTATTTCTAATTTGTACATTTGCAACATATTATTATATCCCATTACTGATACCCTTTAGGAAACATTATGACTTCATCCTCTCAGTATTTCTCACCATGGAAGTTAATTTACGACAGTATCGTAAAAATGTTCTCTACTTCTTTTTCTCAAACAGAAAACCTTTTACAAGGCACATTATAGTGAACTGGAGATTTTATTTTAAGATATCTCACAATGGTTGTCTTTGAATCTTTACAGCTGGTCTGCTTTTAATAAACTTCTATAAACAACCATTAACACAGCCCTGAAAGTGCAACAATTAAGCACATGTTATATACCTCATGAATCATAATTTAAGGAGATTTTGATAACGTGGCATGCTTATACAAGCATATTTCACATTTTATGGGGGATACATGTTTCCTAGTTAAAAACTAGACTGAGCAAATTTTAATAAGTAAATCTTAACAGGTAAAAACATGGAATTAATTTGACTATGTTATTGCATGCATTTATTGTCTGTCTGTCTGTCTACCCACCCAGCTGTCCCCTGGATGATACTGGGAAATTCCATTGTGATTATTCATATTGCCAGCCTAAAGTCTATCCTACATAAGTAGCATAGCTCTCTCTATATATTCTTAAGCCCCCTGATTATAATCCTCCAAAGTTAATACTAGAACTACCTAAAACACATCCAGGCCAACATTATCCTCTTGCATTTTTATACTCCAAAGGACATGACTAATTAAAGGAAAGAAACTAAGGGGGAGGGGAGGAAAGTGTCTTTTAATTAAGAAAACAACAAAAATACCACTTTTGCAGGATCTTCCATCTCCATCTCTCTGAGTTTAG
This sequence comes from Acrochordus granulatus, assembly GCA_032468055.1. Taxonomy (NCBI): domain Eukaryota; kingdom Metazoa; phylum Chordata; class Lepidosauria; order Squamata; family Acrochordidae; genus Acrochordus; species Acrochordus granulatus. The sequence continues at coordinate 34,968 of JANHZU010004670.1, forward strand.
AATAATGAGAAAATATAATGCCAAAGCATCTGTTAATCTTTGGTCTTGAAACATCAAATCTGCACAGTACAATCTGCTTCATATTTTGCATAGCGGGAAAACCAGTGCCAAACATTGCTACCCAATTTGGTAGCAATGACTCCCATTTAAAATTGTCCTCATTTACTGCTTTAATTATAATTTATTGTGAGTTTCAGGGTTTTCCCAAGCTGGGCTCAGGAGCACCAAGCTTTTTTTCATTAATCCCTGGTGTAATTATCTGGACAAAATCCATATCCTTGGAGGATCCATTATTTTCTTTACAAAACAGTCGAATGCATACAGGTTACTATAGGTTTAGAGAGGTGGACAAAGTAAACTCTTTAAGACCACATCTTACATTGAAATCCCCTTCAGTTGCTGTCCTTCAAGTTATTGAATGAATTAATTAAAAAGTACCTTTCCTCCCCTCCCTTGAATCTCTCCCTTCTGCTCACTGTATAGACTACCCTATAAGTATATTCCCCATATACTATAGTCCCATGTACAAGTTCTATTTTATCCGAGTTCTATTTTATCATTTCCTTTGTCATTTCTTCCATCTATTAATTTGACAAAAGCTAACTTCATACCTCTGACTTTCTCAGTCTTTTTAATATTGCTAGACAGTTGTTTCACAGTCAGGATGATGGCACTTTTTAAATTTTCTGTATGGAAAAAGGCCCAGGTCAGCCCTTTTAGCAGGCCAGGCCAGGAAACAAGACACTACAAAAATTTCAGATCTCTATCGTTATTGAATATAATATAATCTTGAGTTATTAATAGCAAAAAGAGTCAAGGCAGAGCAGTCTTGAGTTTCTTCCTCACCCTCCCCTGTCTTTCTGGAGGAAGTAGATGGCTTTTGCATTCCTTCTTCATTGCAATTTCTGTATTCATTGAAAGCCATATGGGATGTTACAGTAATCAAAGAAGGAATAAGGGTGAACTTTTGGTGCCTTATCTGGATTTTGGAAGCTTGGGAAATGGTGGTTGGGGGCATAGGTAGATATGTCACATTTTGATCCTGTTGGCCCTGATAAAGTGGACAGGGTCCTCGATGCTGTCAGTGCAACCACCTGTCAATTAGATTCTTATCTCTCCTAGTTGGTGAAATCCACCAGACAGTAACCACAGGTGGGTCCAGGCAGTAATAAATTCCTCATTGCAAGAGAAGAAGTTTCTGGAACCTTTTAAGGAGGCCCTGGTCCGCAGCTTCCTTAAAAAAAACATTGTTGGACTCCACTTGCCTTTCTCGGGAAGATGGTAGAAAAGGTGGTTACTTGGCAGCTTCTGAGCATCCTGGAGGGAACAGATTATCTGGATCCCTTTCATTCTAGGATCAAGCCCGATTATGGGACAGATATAGCATTGGTCACACTTGTTGATGATCTCTGATGAGAGTGGGATGGGGATAGAGTAAGGCATCCAACCTTACTCTCCTTGACCGCTCAGTGGCTTTCAATACCACTGACCATGGTGTTCTTTTGGATCAGCTGCAGGGGCTGGGGCTGGGTAATTCAGTCTTGCATTGGTTTGGCTCTTTTCTCCAAGGCCAGTCCCAGTTGGTGTTAATAGGGAGTGAGAGTCCAGTCCTCTCACTCCCTGCTCCTTTGCTGCTCTCACTTGCTGTTCCTTTGTGGCGTGCTGCAGGGCTTGGTACTTTCTGCACTTCTTTTTAACCTCTACAAGAAACTCTGAGTGAGATCATCTGTCACCATGGAATGAGGGATCATCAGTATGATGATGATACTCAAATCTTCATCTCCTTCCCTGGAATCCAAGTAATGTTGCCATTGCCTTTTCTCAATGTCTGGAGACTGTGAGGGTCTGTTTTTTTCCGACCAAAAACTGATGGAAATTTTGGGTGCAGCAATAAGAACTTTATGCATCTCAAATCTTTGGAAGGAAAAGAATGCCCTGAGCTCTTATATGGATTGTGACATACATGCTCATGGCAACATTACAGTTAATATTTCACAAGTACAGAACTGAATACTATAGAGACATATGCCACCATGGCAAAGGACCTAGATTTGGGAATGGATTTATTGGATCTGTAATACCTCTCACTGGCATTTGAAACAATTTATCTTACTTGGAGGAAATTTCTGGAGCTAGATTTGTGATGGTAGAGATCTATTCAGGCTTTAGATTTCTGGGATTCCTTGAGGTTTCCAAATGGTTCCTTATGCTATTTCAAAGCTACACAAATTTATTGACAGGATTGGAATGGAGAGTTGCTGTAGTTTATTATCACAGGGAGACAGTGGAGAGCCTGAAACAATAATTAAGTTATTGGGAAAAAATTGAAATAAGAAAGCCAACCAAGGAACTAATAAAATAATAACAAGCAAGCAAATATGGAAAAAGAAAGTTGTAGTGGTGACAATAGTGGTTGATATGCTTGCTGTCTTATCCAAAAATCTGAAAAAGAACTTGGACACAATAGGAATGGACAGAATCTCAACTCAACAATTATAAAAGGCTGTTGTACTTGGAACACTGGTATCTTTGGCTGTCATAGAAGTTTGGAAAAGAGCCATTAGTCAAAAGTACCATATCCAGTCAGAACTATCTAATAAAGCATGTGTGAATCACAACTTTCAAAAGTACAAATTATGAAAGAGATAAAGCAATATATGTTTTCTTCTAAGTCTCCAGTCTCTCATTGTGACTTCTTAGAGTGTATTTGACACAGGACGTACAGTACTTATACACAAAATATAGTTTATGGATGGAACCTCACATGACTATTGAAATGAAATTCTTGACTTTAATCCTATTTGCCTAATGAACACAGTACAGTTTTGTTGTATGGATTTTTAATTAAGCTGACTTTTTATTCATCAGGTGAAAAATGATAGCTCACATGTGGAATTAAAAGCCTGTGATTCAGCAATTGTTTCACCATCCACCATATTTCCTTTCCATGTATGCCACTTCAGCCCAAGTCTAGCTTTTATGTTTTCTACTTCCTAGAATGACTTATCAAGATACTTACTGAAACAATACAGTTCTAAAAAAAATTTCTTTCAAAAATTAAAGAAAGGGGAAATTCTGGCAAATCACAATATTACTATAGGATGTGAGCGTGAAGCCCAATGAACCAGAAAAACCAATATTCTTTGCTAATTCTAATATTGCTAAATCTGAATATTGTTATTTGGTGCAAATACAAATATCTTTCTATGTTGTTATATAATCACTTGTAGCTAACAGCTTCTATAACATTCAGGCAGGAAGGTAAAAGTAGAACCAAACCCAAGCTTCTCATCACTACACCCTCAGTTTTAAGAACACAAGAACAGCTTTGCAGGATTAGACTAAAGATCTTTCCAGTTTAACATGTTCTTCTTTTGATGAGAAGCACACAAGCAGAAGAGTAGCAAAAATGGCAACCAAGAAAATATGGAAAAGTCTCTATTCATCTTTGATGCTAATGGTAATTCGTAATCATAATTAGAAGTCATTTATAATCCTAAACCTATTCCTAATCCTAACCCTTAATTAAGTTGTGAGAGCCATAGCTTTGCCCTGGTCATTGAGAAAGAATATGACTGCAGTTGGTATCCTACTTTTCCAACTTAACTTGTTCAAAGGAATATCAATATGCTAGAAAATTCTAAAACAACTGTTTTGGGTGATTATGTGGAATGGACCAGCTTGAGACTTCATGGCTCAAATTGCTATATGGATACCTCAATTAATCTGACCAATAAAGCAAAGCATATCCTTGATTTGGTATTGCTTCAGCCGATAAGATAATTGCCTTGATACAGATGATCAGACCAGTTTATAAAATCAATTTTGGTCCCATGGCACTTTTCTCACTCACCCCCACAAGAGTAAATTCTTTGAAGATTTATGGAATCTAATTTGAAATGTTCTGAAGCTAGAGGTAGTTATGTTCTACCAGGAGATAGACAAGGGTGATGGAAGTCTGTTATCTGCATTTGCATTTGCATCAGCTTTTGATACCATCTACTCCATTATTAGGTTTTCGTCTTCATTTTTGTAGTGTCACACATTGTCACACACTGTCACACATTGGATCCAGAGAAGTTTGCAAAGATGTAGATGAGCTCCTCTAGCTGTTTTGCTATGAGATGCTCCATTGTTTCCAATTTTGTTTCATATTTATCAGAAATACTGATTTTTTTTTTACAGATTACAGATTGGATTGCCATGCTCCACATATCTTACTCTTATAATAAAAGTCTGCTACTGTGTCAGATTAAAGGTATTGGTATAAGAAGTCTTCGCTGACAAATGCAATAGGACTACTCCATTGCTAAATGACACAGCCATGAAACAACTTGTGTGACTCTGCTGAATTACAATATCTGTTCTGTTCTGACTGTAGTCATTAAACATGATAACACATGATCCAACTTGCAATTTCCTACTGGCTTTCCCATTGGCTTTGCTTATCAGAAGCTGGCTGTGAAGATCATAAATGGTGATGATGTAACTGTGAAATGCTGAAGCTGTTTTAAATTTGAGCCAGTTGCCAAGTGCCTGAATTGTGATCATATGACTACAGTATAGGGACTCTGTGATGGCTGCAAGTTTGAGGGACTTGATCTCATTTTTCAGCACAATCGTAAATTTGAACACATAAGCTAGGGCTACCTTTAGAACCAAGTTATCTTACAGAATATTATCCTCCTTAGCACCTATGATAGGGGAGGAGGAGACTTGTTTTCTGTGTCACTACTTATCCTATGGAATGACCTCCCCTCAGTGATATGCCAAACCCTTATAGTGATATGTTTAAGATGTCTCTTAAAACCCTTTTTAATGCTTTTTTTGTTGTTCAGTCACGCAGTCGTGTCCAACTCTTCGCGACCAAATGGACTGCATTATGCCAGGCCCTCCTGTCTTTTACTGCCTCCCGGAGTCTTCCTAAGCCCACGGACATCACACTGACTATGCTATCTATCCATCCATCACATCCTCTGCTGTCCCCTTCTCCTCTTCCCTTCAATCCTTCCTGGCAACACAGTCTTTTCGAATGAGTCCTCCCTGCGCATTATGTGGCCAAAGTACTTGAGCTTCAACTTCAATATCTGTCCCT
>JANHZU010004670.1:64535-76853 GCA_032468055.1 Acrochordus granulatus
ATTGCACATATATTGCTTGCCCTTGCATTCTGAGATATTTTAGGACTTGTTTAGTAACCACCGACTAACACAACTAGCTAAGCTATTTGAAGTTTCTGATCATTCAACATGAACTGAGAATATGGATCGTAGCCAGTTTTATTCTATCTACATCCATCTATCCATCCATCCATTCAATTTTTCCTTGTAGCAGAAAATCACAGAAGATATTTTACTGCCAGGAGGTTCCTGTTTAAGTAATCTAAGATCTTCATATTTGACAAAAGGCTAAATTTATTCCTATTGTACATAATAAATGCAGTACATATGCAATAATTGTTCAAGCCAAAAAATGAAATCAACCAGAGCTAGGTGCTTATGATATTTTATGGAGATGAACTCTTGACTTTGTAACCATGTGGAAGCAGCACTCCAGCTGTGCCTTTAATTATGTCAGGGCATATTTACAGTGGAGTAGCCCAGCTTAGCAGCTCTTATCTAACTGATAAAAACTCTCCCAAAGCGTCAGTTTGAGCCATTGCTCACTGCCGTTATTTGATATTGACAATTATTCCAGCTCTCAAACTGTATCCATTGTGTACAGTTAAAGATGCTTCAATATTTAATCTATGTCCAAATTGACTGACCTGAACAATGCTCTCAAAGTAATCTACATATTGAAATACAGTGATCCTTCAGACTTTACATTTCTTTCAAATTTCAAGACAATTATTAGTTTATTTTTTTTAAAAAAGCCCCCAAAGTGTAGTTGAATCCAATGCTAGCCAAATCAAACCAGATTGATTATTATAAGCACAGATCAGCATAAAGGTTGGCCAATTTTTCAGTCTCCAGATGTTGGATTGCTTAATATCTTTCCTTCTACTCATATTGGCTAAGGTTAATAGGAATTAGATTAAAGCAACATCTCAAAGATAAAATGTTACCTGTCCCTAGTAAAATAAAATCCATTTATAAAATGCAATCATTTTTGCCATTTTTTAAAAAGATACAAATCATTATCACAATCATAATTGCAAGCCAAACTATTACATAGTTCAAATACAGTATTTTCATTATATTGTTTTTACAACAAAACTTTTCAAAATAATCATGGTATTGTATATTATTTATTTTTAAACAGTGAATTAAACCTAGATCAAAGGGAGTCATCTGAATTTGTCTCTCTACTGATATAAGGCCATCTTGAAGGCTTAGAGTTGGTATAAGTCACCTCAATTGTGTGACTTTGGAATGCATGATAGTTCAGACAAGAAGCACACCCAGAAGTATTAGCTGTAATTTTAATAACAAAATCTGGCAACTCTGAAAGTACATCTTGCCCCCTCTCTCCTATACAATCCAAGAACTAGAATTGTCCCTTTCTGTTTACTATGCCCTGTTCCTTCTGTAGGTTCAGCTACTACTTTTCTGACTTTTTTCTAGACTGCAGCTCTTTCCCCCATCTCCCAAGGTCATTCCCACATACTACTAAAGTTGCACTATGAAAGAAAGAAAGAAAGAAGGAAAGAAAGAAAGAAAGAAAAAAGATTACTTCTCTGCCCCTTTCAAGAAAGAAGCCACTACAATTGTTTTATAAATACAAATTGAAATCATAATATATTGACAGCAAGATACTCATTGTATACATGAAAGGATGAGTTTTGTTCAAAAAGGACCCAACCCAGTGATTGAGGAATATTCTGGGATTGTATGTCTCCTTCTATTTACAGAGCAATAAGTGAAAACTCTAATCAATATCTATATATCTCCAATATAAATGTAGCTTATGCGATCTATCACCTCTCTCCTAATAAAATCAACAGATTTGTAAGTACTCATATTTAGTAAAATTGCACTCTTATTATGATAGCTTTGCCATGCAAACATGTGGCATACTGAAGATAGAAATCTATCTTTCAGAATCATTGCTGAATAGATGGAATACTATCCAAACGGCTAAATTAAAACTCCTGAATTTGTTTACATTTATGTGTTTACAATGATGTGCATCCCTTTGGCTACTAATAAAGCCATTAATGATGACTGTAACAATAAAATGAATTAATCACCATTGTAGTAGTAATATTGAAAATATTTAATATTTAAAAAACATTTGCCTTAAAACTATAAAATCACCAAACATTTTAAATGCAAAGTAAAAATTTATTTTTAAAGTCTCCAACTATTGGGAGCAGATGAAATTTGAGAACTGAAATATTTTATCCCGGGGGCACTTTTCATGTAGTCTAACTTTGGAGGGAAAAAGGTCTCCAGAAAAAACCTTTTTAGGTCTTCTTATATTGAAATATTTGTCTGTGCAAATACTGAGTGCTCCATATTGATTCAAACTGATGTAAAATGTTGAACCAAATGTATCCAAATCCATCTGGATTAAATCCAGATCAATTGGTTTTCATGTACACATAATATATTTAAATGGTCAGAATCAGTCCAAATCTGAAGCTTTGGTCAGAATTTATTTTTATGCTTGAATGAAATATATTTTCTGAACTGATGTGAATATCAGAATCAAACTGACCTGATTTATACATTCTTATTATTGTAGGAGTAGACAATCCTTTAAATATTTTTATCACAAGCCACTTATGGTTTGATGGTCATACCCTTGCAGGTACCATATGGATAATTGGTAAAAGTTCTGGGAATTATTTTTCATTGTTATCTTGTCCCTTGGATTCTTCAGAATCTTTAGATATCTCATTGTGAAATTCACCCTAAAAAGTTTCTTATTACAACCTTCAGAATTTTAAGGCTACTGATTTTTTAAAAATAAAAAAGGCATTCTTGAGCACTTTCTCCTTGAGGTCAAATCTGTCTGGCTATTTACTGAAGTGCCAAAGTTGGGTATATGATTGCCCTTTGTATGAACAACCTTGTAATTTTGATTTAATTCTTTCTCTCTTCTTGATAAGTTTCTGCTGATTTAATAACTTTTTATTTACTTGAATGGGCAAGCCCTAACTTAAGCTTTTAATTTTTTAAAAGCAGGGTTGCTAGTTTGTCGTTAAATACATTCCATTGCTGAAAAGTTGTGCAAAGAAAAAAAATCATAAGCTAATTCACAAGACACACTTATTTCTGAGCAAACATATAAGGATCACTCAGCTTTTGATTTTTTTTCATTAAAATGCATCTTTCAATTAAATGTTATATATAAATATGAAGGAAATACAAGTCATAACTCTTTGGATTTAAGGCAGTAGATGTGGGAAACAACTCCAAATATGCCAATTCAACATTTGCTTATATCCCAACCTTATTTAAAAATGATTAATTACAGTTTCTTATTTCTAACAGGACACTAGAGGACATATTTGTGAAACATGCTATATTCTATCACATTTCTGCATGTTATTTTCCAGAATGGTTAAAAGCATTGCAAATGAATTCCACTAACGGAGGATTAGTAGTTTGTGATGGTGTATGAATGATCACAGCGTTTCTGGATAATTTTATTTAAAGTGATTTAAATGAAACATTGAATAATTTAGTTTTGATGAAATTTAATTATTTCTTTAAAAATATGAGTGTATTTGTAGAAGCAGAGATATTTTACTGTCTTTTGATCTAAAACTTTTTAAGTGCCCGAGACAATATGCACAAGTGACTTATTAAAAAGCAGCTGTTCCTAACTTAGACTGGATTATTCCTGTGGCTATTTTTATCATGGCATCTTATTTGAAAAGGGACTTGGGAAAACAAACTTGGCAACTCATCATGCATCTTTAACTCTCCAAATGATACCTTGGCTAAAAAATAAAATGCACTGACCAGGGCAGACAGTACTTCTTCATTCAGTGTCTTTATGAATCCAGTGCCATAGAAATGAGGAAGATAGCTCACAATAAAGGAAAATGTAGTGTGGAGATAAGATTCAGCATTTGATTTAACGGCTACTGATTGGGGAAAAGGGAGGAAAGAAGGAGAAAAAGGAAGAAAGAAGGACAAATATGTACAGTCCTATATTTACGAGGACAAAAGAAAAAAAATCATCTACTAGTACATAAAAGTCCTCCACGATATGTGAATAGGGTGAGGCCAGAATCAATACTGACATAAAAGAAGCCAAATTAACAATCCACACTAATATATTTCAAACAACCTCAGCATTGATAAAAGGCCTATAGACTACAGAGAATGTGGTTACTTTATTACTTTCTTCCTACCTGAAAGCAAAGTTCTGTTTCTTGAAGATGACAAATCACAAGAAAAGAAGTTGGGCAACATTACCATCTTCTTCCTTATGTGTGTTAGCCCTTCAAAAATGCTTAGTGAGTGCCCTTTGCTGCTTCTGTTTTAAACACACGTTTTAAAATGGGAATAAAAAGCTAAGCATGAATATCTGTAACTTCATGTCCCAGACCAAACAGCAAACCTAAAGAAGTTTTGTTTTAGCATCCACAAATCAAAATCCATGTCCTATTTCCTGCATGATAAAGAAGTAAAGGTCATGCAGTCGTGTCTGACTCTTGGATGCAGTGCTCATAGGCAAAGACGCTTCTGTGGTCATGGGGCCGGCATGACTATACACCAAGGCACACAGACTGAAGGTGGTACCTATTTATCTACTTACGTTTTTACATGCTTTTGAACTCCTAGGTTGGCGGGAGCTGGGGCAGATAATGGGAGCTCACCCCGTTACACAGCAGCACTTGGGTCTCAAAGTTGAGCTGCTGACCTTCTGGCCAACAAGCCCAGCATCTTAACCACTTGGACACCAAACCCCTTATATGCATGACAATGCTACACAATTATGATGGGGCACATTTATTTATTAAATTTCTATGCCACTGAAATCTGAAGACTCTAAAAATTAAAATTTTTCACACTGCTATACAACATATAGGGTGCATCATATATCATTTAAAACACAAAATCCTCCATTTTACTCTTTCTAACCCAATAGAATATTGGATATAAATTATGTAAAAGGACTACAGGTAGTCCTTGATTACAACCATTTTTTTAAAGAACCATTAAAAGTTACAATGACACTAAAAATGACTTATGACTGGTCCTCACACTTACGATGGTCGCAGCATCCCCATATCCGTATGATCACAATCAAGACATTTGGCAACCAGCGTATATTTATGATGGTTGCAGTGTCCCAGGATCATGTGATCATCGTTTACAACCTTTCCCAGATGGCTTTGCAAAGTCAATGGGGAAAGCTGGATTTGCTTAACAGCCATATGATTCACTGAACAATTACATGATTTACTTAACAACCAGGGCACAAAAGGTAATAAAATCAAGCATGACATATTTGACAACCACCTTGCTTAGCAATAGAAATTCTGGTCCTGGTTGTGGTCATAAGTTGAGGACTACCTGTATGTCCATTTGTCTCTGAAGAAAGACCAGAACAGGGCTATAATGTGTGGAAAAAGCTGATAAAAGAAACTTCAAGTTCAAAAAGAGGTCAGACTCAGCTGAGCATTCTCGAGAAAAGAATACCATCCATCCATCCATCCCCTAATATATCCCTATGGAAGTGGCAGCTGGGCAGCAGCTCAAAATGCTGCTTTATCCTAATCTTCCTCCTCCTTTTTTCTTTCTTCTAGTTCACATAAATTCACCCTTATTAGACTCTGCCAACCCACACATATACACCCATACAAACAGCATATATGGACATACCATGATTAATTCTAGAGGAGAAAGTACACATAGAGAAATATAGAAACAACATATAACTTCATTATATTGAAGAAAATACTGGTGCCTTCTATGAACACTGTGGGCAAAAGGATCGGGGAAAAATTCAAAAAGCCATGCTCTGAATTTTCTCTACTTTCTCTTTGTAAATACCAGCCATTCTAGATGTTTTAAAATAGAGATTCCTTCCTTCTGTCAACAGAGGAGTAGATTCAAGTGGCGTGGAATAGAAATATTTTTACTGGAAGTTTTTGTACTCTAATATAACAACACAGATAGACTCAATGTTATTGACAGCCATCTATGAAACAAACTGGCTAAAACCAAGAAGAGGCAGAATACACAATAATCAAAACCAGATTTAAACTTAGAAACTGTTACTTGATTTTATTAGATGTTCACATTTTAAATTCTCCCAATTAAAATACAGAGAAAGAAGTTAAAATTAAAGAGAGTTCTGACCTACACAAGTATTTTTAAATCTTCCAAGATCATAGTGCTAAACACACATAAGCAGTGTAAATTCTCATGTGTGAATTCATATTATTAATTTCCATATTTTTACATTGTCATTATTTTTATATATATTTTAAATATTTACAATGTCATTGTGAGCATGCAACCAAAAATGGTAAGTTGTGGATTAGGATTGTCTTGAGACTTTGGAGCACTATTCTTGAAGTTTTCACTTTCCTCCTTCAAATATATATTTTAAAGCTTCTGCTAACATTGATTCTTTCACATGAATATTTTATTTGCAATAATAGCACTTTTCTGTGCCTCACAAAAAGATCTGTTATTCCTTCTTTTTTAAAAAATACCATCCATTATTTTTGAGCTTGTGTGACCTCCTGAATACCTTTTCACATTTCTTTATGTTTGCTTAATAGCCCAAACTCTTATAACTTTCAGAAACATTCAGAAAGATCTAGAGTCTGCCCCTTTTTGTACACTGTTTAAATTCTGAGTAACTTGTAAGATACAGGTGGCAATAATCTGTTATACACTATTGTTTTATTTCATCGCAAAAGCTAGAAGTGACCCAGATGTTCAAACAAATATACATGCCAAACGTCACAACTCTGGGGGAAGAAAGATCTTATCATATATGCCACAAATATTTAAATAGTAAGTCAACATAAAAACATTCTTTATTTTCTCAAACTTGCTTTCCACAGAAATGGGCCCCTTCCTTCTTTAGATTAGATTGCTACAGATTAACATAATATCTCCATTCATGGGAGAAACCATTTATAAAAACTGTCAAAAGTATATAAAAGAGCCTTGCATTATTAAATGCATATATAGAGACTTGCATTCTGCTGCTTAAATAATCCACTGGACAGAACTTTGAATCAATGGTAATTCTACCACAGTCCTTTCAGGTCCCACTAAGTTCTTGGAAAAGACTCTTCTCTTTACTATAAGAGAGGATTATGAGGAAACCTACACAGCACTCCCTGAGACTTCTTTGACAGAATGAATTAGATGAAAAAGTAGAAGCAACAGCTATACAAAATTCATTTTTTCATATCTTCAGGTAGGACTGAAAAGATCCTGATGGAACCTTTGGAAAATTTATTCTGAACAATTTTAACAATGTTATAGATGGACCAATGTGGAGGGAACTCATGGAAACATGTATATCTTATTGAGAATTTCTCCTGTTAAGAGAAGTATGGCTTGACTCTATATGTTATTACCCTTTAGAACTAATATGAAACATTTTATTCATATAACCATTATGTTATACTTTCCTACTTAGAGAAAAATCAATGACAGAACGGATCAGATTATAAAGAACAACCCCCAAATGCCTCCCCTTATGGTTTTAAACAGGATCCTACATTGTCAGAGTAGTGGATTACCAATTTGAGAACATTTTCACATGTATAGTTACAAATATCATGCATAATAATTGAAAATTATTTTCCCTTTGCATTCAAAATGAATGAATGCTGTACTGAGATCTTCAGTTCAGTATATCTGGTACAGTATTTGTATGACCAAAGTTGACTGAGATTGAAATTTGAAAAATATTATAAATAACCTAACTTGAGTTTTGGCTCAATAAAATATTTTCAATATTTTGCACTCAGTTCCTTTATTCTTTTATCCTGTTCAAGAATAATTAAGGAATGAGTCAACCAAGCCAGGGCTCAGATTGTGGTTCCACTGTGATGGGAGACCACTAAGCTAGTCTTTCCTCCTAATGGCCTCTTAAATTTCACTTTGTTAAGAAAATGTGGTTTATATATAGAGCAGTAAATAATTCTGTGCTGGAAGGAAGTGTTATAACACAATCATATATTGTGCCATGTTTCTCTGGTACATACACTCGTGGCACTTTATAGTTAGCACAGAGAACAAGATAGCTGTAAAGCTTAGAAAAAGCACACAATCTGTCCATGTTTAAGCAACACTATACACTAGTATGTAAGCCTTCCAAATAGGGATTTATAACACAGATGTTCTGGTACACCTCTGGGACTAACAATTCCAAAATTGGGTATCATTTTACTAATGGATTATCTTTATTGTGAACAACAAAAAATGTTGAATGGGGTTAATACATAGAGGTGATTGGTTGAGAAGTAGTATTTTCTTGTTATGGAAAATAGTGAATCATTTGCAGACTAATAACCCTTCAGGAATGTCATTTTGCTATTATCAACCATATAAACCACAAGTAATGTGCTCTGAGACTCTCAGCAGATTTAAAAGTTCAGTAACTAGCATAATACAGTCCTCCAGTGAGACTTTTCCTACCTCAGATTTCACCAGAGGGATTGTTTTTGGACCATCTCTCATGTCAAAATGCCACAACATATGAAAAATATACTTGCTAAATAAAAAGATCCATGGAGATGCAAGAAAATCTTTTAGTTAGACCAAGAAAGGGCAATTTATTTGCATTTCTACTGCTGCTTATGTATTTATGTATTTTTATGGCTTTTATTTGACATATATGCCTGGCCAACAAAGCAGGTTCTAGAGATGAAGCATTAATTTACATAAAATAGGAGTAAAGCTAACCTGCTTCATAGTAACAATAAATATTGAATAAAATATACATAGCTCAGGGTTGGACAGCAGAAACCCTGGTGCTCTCTGAGCTTAACATCAAAGACTCCACAATACATATCAGTTTCAGATTCAGATACTTTATTGGCCAAGCATGGTTGGAATTTGACTCAGGTACAGTAGCTCTCAGTATACCTGCAAGACAATAGTAGAAAAAATAATAATATAACAATAAATTAAATTAAATGTTCAACAGTGAAGGGTCCAAAGTATGCAGCCAGTAGAAGAGGAATTAATATATTATATATTAATGTAATATAGAAATAAAATAAAACAATAAAGTCAGTCATATATAGTCCAATAGACAAAGCAAAATGAAGCATTTCCTTGGAAATCAGCAGCATGACACCAATGAGTCATGATATTGCCATATCTGACACTTTTCATACACACAAAACAGAGGTGATGCTTTCCAATAGGTTCTTTTGATGTTATGGAATTTATTTTGAATTTTCAATAAAAATACAAGGACTTTGAACTGTGACCAGAAGCAAGATAACCAATGAGTCAATCATTGATATCAATGATACTGAGAACAGGATGGAATCTGAATATTATTGCTACTAAATAGAAGTTTCTGGTGAGAATTCAGAAAAAAATAACCAGCCATTTCAAAAAATGTTCTTTAAAGATCTGTACTGGAATTGATAGTATTTTGTTAATGAAATGATAGAGTCAAGCAAGAATGAAACAAACAAGTCATGCTTGAAAACAATCTAAATTATTCAGGATATTGGGCCAAGACATGCTCTAAAAGCAAGCATAGAGTCTATCTCACCATAAAGGCAAATGCATTTATTATAGAATAGGTTTTCATGGATTTTAGTTTGCTTCATGGGCTTGCCATTGATCAAACAGAGATCTATGCAGAGCACAAAGCAATTTTACACAATTTAATGCCAATTAAGATTATACTTCTCATTATTAATAGCTAGCCTGACTGTCCTAATTGACTGTGGATATTTAATCCTACAAATCTGGGAGGGTATTTAACTGGAGAGATCTGAGACAGAGAATGGCGAATATTTTCTTTAAGAAAAAAACCCTCCCAAAAAAATCACAGGATTGGAATTTTCCCAAGGAGACCGACTGCCAGTATAGTTATGAATGTATGTTTAGTAGAATCTACTGCTGCATGTACAGTGATGGCTACTGGTTAAGATAATTTTAAGTAAGAATTAGATCAAATTCATTGAAAGCAAGAGGCTGAAAAGAGTTAGCTATGATGCAAAAGTGGAACTTCCAGAATCAGAAGGATTATCCCTCCTGCGTATCTTTTGCTGTCAGAATGAAATGAACTGTAAATTAAAATTGTTGCCATGATGTATCACCAAAGCCCACTTCAGTACTGACTATCCTTTGAACTAGGGACATTGCAAATCAGTCTTCTCTCACCAAAGCAAATAACACAGTGTCAGCTTTCTGACACTCTGTGATTGTTTCCATTGATCTTTTCCAGGTTCCTCAGAAAATGGTCCTTAGAGAGAAAGCACACTGAGGCTGTTGCAGGGGTATTGGGGCCCCCTCATCATAGAGAGATTGGAAAATGCAGCTGCAGATTATTCAGTGGAAACCAGTCATATACTAAGATCCATTTAGAGTGTGTACCACAAGTCAGGTCCCAAAGACAATCTATTATGTAAATTAAATGTTCAGATGGTTTGCCATTTTCTTCCAAACACTTCCTTATTTTTTTCTCGCAGGATCTTTGAACAATAACATTTTTCTGATGTCTGCAAATTCTACTGCAATGGTCTCCTTTAGACTGTCTGGCCTAATGGTGCCCAATGCTTATAGTGTATGTATTTTAAAGTCTGGACTTGCATTTGTAAGTGTTCAGCAGCACATATCTAACCTAAACGTGCATTTCGTCTGTAACTTTGCAAAATAACACTTGCAAGCTGTTTTCTCTGTCCTAATGGATTTTTGTACGTTATTTAAATGAATAAATGTAGTCTTGAGCAAAGTTTCCTGATAAACATTAAAACAAAATAAAGCAAATAAAACTACCCAGGTTCGTGACAGAATTTAGGAAAGTACGAACTGTGAGCGATAACTAAGTTTCAATTTATATATGAGTTTTAAAACACATTCAAATGTGAATGAAATTCCTGCACAGAGGAGGAGACGGCTGAGCACCCAAACCACATCCTCCCTGTTAGCAAAAGGCCTTGAGAAGGTCCGCAGCCACCATCTTGGTTCCCTTACCTGCCTAAAAGTTTATTTGTCTTGGATGAGGAATGAGGGCTATGGGTTAGCAGCACCTGGCATTTCAAATGTCTTCGACAGAGTTGCAGTTGGAAAGGATTCAAACTCCCCCTTGGAGAAGCAAATAAAGGGATACTTATGTGTCCCTGTATAGGAACAGATCTTTAGCCTGATGTAACCATCTTCTCCTTCTCCTCTTCCTTCCTAAATGCCAGTATAACTTTCCCTAAACCAGGAGCACATGGTGCCTTTCTTGCACCGCGAGGGAAAGCCTTTGCTATCATCAAGTCAATCTTTTCCATGATCAGTAAACATCATCTATCCTGACACACATCAAATTCATCTCATATTGCAGATTCGCTTCCTGTACGCATATCCGTCTCCAAACCAAACATGCAATTATGGTTGAAGAACTTTAAATATTGTTCCTTTCATCTCCTCACAGGAGCAATCGAGGGAGAGCACTGTGACTGCGAGGGCTGCCTGTTATTCTGAGAAGCCCTCTTTTATCTCTTCTCTGGGAAGACAAAATAAAGGGGACTAGAGGACCCAAGGAAACCATTTGATTCATAATGGTTAACATGCTGAACTCAGAGATGCAGCTAAGCAATCTTCTTTAGGAAAAGTTGGGCAACACTTAGGGATGTTCACACACTGAGAGTTACAGTTGAGGAGCTGTGAGGGAGGAAGCTTGTTTTTAATAAGCATATAGATGTTCTCATGATGAAACATTGTATTGCATCAGCTATCATCTAAACTTCATGTGGCACAATGAATACAGGAATATTTGCTGATTACAGAAAGAGCAACAGAGAGAGAGATAGAAAGAGAGAGAGAGACCGGGAGAGACAGACACAGAGATTTTTTTTTTCAAATGTGTGCTTGTTTTAACATTTAATCCTTTGGTTTGTTTGTTTTTTTAAAAAAAAAATTATTGCGGGAGAAGGAAGGGCTGAGCCAGGACTGAAGAGGGGAATCAATTTGGAGTCTCTGCACATGCACAAGCACCAGAGGTCTAACCCCTCGCAAAGACTATTAGCCTTATCTGGGGAGTGCAGCTGTTTGAGCTGGCAGTTGGAGAAATTCTTGTGATCTTTTAACATCAATAAACTTTTAGATCCCCCCAGTGAGGCACTACCTTGCTGTGGTTGGGGGGCTTGTGTGCTCTGAAGAAGATGAGAGATGTCCATACTGGACAAGTCTCATCAGAGGAGCCAGATGAAGAGTGTCTCCCACCTATAAATATGAGAAGTAAATCACAGAAATCCATACCGGCTCGGTCGTTGCCCGGGTTAACAAGGACCACACTAGATGTTATTGGGGATCCTGGACATCTAGTGGAAAATGAGCTACAGGACTCCA
>JANHZU010004670.1:81557-94268 GCA_032468055.1 Acrochordus granulatus
GCAAACTGGTAACCAGTGCAGCTCGCGGAACAAAATTCTATGCACAGAATACTGTTACCTTCTCACCAATTTAGGTGGTACCTATTTATCTAACCAGTGCAGTCGTGGAACAAAGGTGTTATGTGAGCCAATCTCTTGGCCCCTAAAATCAACCGCGCAGCTGCACTCTGCACCAGCTGCAATCTCTGGAACATTTGTATTTTTTCCTTTAATAAGTTTAATAAAATATTTGGATACTTAACCAAACTGAATTTTAGGTAACCTTTTAAAGCTACCCTAATGCACATTCTTGCTTTTAAAGATAGCTTTTTTAAAAAAAAATGCTTTCTACCATTTGAACTGGAGTACTTTTTGTTTTTATACATCCTGTCGCTGGCATATGGAACAGGACCAATTCTGTACAAACTATAATTTGTAAACAGTTCTTCAGCCATCACTATTTTTAACCACTATTCTACAATTCATAACCTTTCTCACACAAACATACACAAAAAAAAGATAAAAGGGTTTTAACTCTAGTAAAGTAAATGACTAAAAAAAATTAATTCTAGCAATATATGTCTCCAATTTGATAGTTAGATGATAATGTCCATATGGAATTTTTAATATATAATTACAAGATGGCTTAAAAATAAACCTATTAATAGAATGATGCCATCACAAAAGACAAGTTAAGTAGACTAATATAGATGCATGTCACAGTCACATATCAGGTGGATGAATTTATGCCTCTTAATGTTCTAGAAGAGGAAGCTGGATTTTCAGCAAGTTAACATGGTGAAAAAGCAGAACATTTTGCTGATAATATCATGAAGATGCTACCTAGAAATGAATGAATAAAAGATGACCGTTCCAGAACACATAGCTAGTATGGAAATAGCCCAGCTCTAGTGCATGAGGACTCCCTGGATTCTTTAACTAGTTGGACAAATTTAATTTTGACTAAATTATTTCTCTCTGCTCAAAAATCATCTGCTTTCCTGGGTAATGGATCTGTTTGTCAATCATTACTCTGATTTTATCATATACTGTCACATTGTAGGGAAAAATAAATTTGGATTGCTTTTTTTAAAAAAATACATAATGCAAATTTGGAGGGAAAATCTGTGAGGAAGGAAACTAGAAAGGGTCTAGTTTCTGGACAGGCTGTGGATTGATGCTCTTTAATCAACCAGGTGAAAACAATCCTTATGATTCTGATTAAAGATATATGTAGAGATTTGTTTGGGTTTATTCCTGCTGCTGCTTGATTTTACAAAAACAACATTGCAGGAAAAATCTATCATTAAGATTAATTGACATCCTTTAATTTGATGGTATTTGGAAAAAATGGGGCATGGTGGCCAAGCAGTTAAGATACTGGGTTTGTCAGCTGGATGGTCAGTGGCTCAAGATCGAGATCCAAGTGCCACCATATAATGGGATGAGCTCCTGTTGCTTGTCCCAGCTCCTGCCAATCTAGCACTTCAAAGACATGTAAAAATGCAAATAGATAAATAGGTATCTCCTTTGGTGGGAAAGGTAACATCATTCCATGCACCTGGTCATATAGTCATGCTGACACATGACTACAGAAGGATCTTCAGACAAACACTGGCTCCCTCAGCTGTGAATTGGAGATGAGCCCCGCCCCCTAGCATTGGATATGACTGTTAGGGGAAACCTTTACCTTGATCTTATTCAGAAAAAAAGCAATAAAACGTCTTATTTTCCCTCTTCCAATCAGGGTGCTTTAGAAATGAGAGCAGCAGGGGAGTAAAGGAGGGAAAAGGAAAACCCCAAATATCCCTCTTTTTAGTAGAAGGTCAGTCTTATGCCTCACCTTCCCAAAGAAAAGAAAAAGAAAAATATTGTTCCTTGCAGCATCATGATTTATTTTACTTTTATTATTCTGTGCCTCTTCTTATCTTTCTGTGGTTCTATGGTTCCAGTAAACTTGAAAATAGATGTCTTGGAATGCATTTGTCCTGGATGCCACAAGATATTCTTTTTTATTCCAATAACAATCACTCCCTATTGTAACTATATGTTATTTTATTTGGCAATGGCTTTACCACATAAACCAATCCACAAAAGATTTTTAGCTTGCATATGATACTGCTCAGAATAAAAGCGATAAAATCTCCACTGTGAAAGCCTTGGCCAGATAGAAGATAAATAGGTAGATAGATAATATATAGACAGATATGAAGCTTTTTGTTACTGCCAAGCATATTTTTATCAGCATTTTTAAATATATTTGAGCTGTAACTGAAGATTATGATTGGAGGGAAGGGAAGAGATTTGGATTGGAAAATATAAGGGGAAAAGATTGGAACCTACATGTTTAAGAATCTTTCTTAGCCTATATTCCAGCTATAACATGTACTGTACATGGATACTAACATTTATGGTTATTCATATGGAAATAGAGGGTAAAAAGAAAGGGACAGGACAGGATTGGGGGGAAAGGTCATAAAAGATGAGAAAGGAAGTGAACAGAGAAATAGCATTAACTGATTTCAAATCACATATTTGCTCCCTGAAGAATCACTGGTTGATGCACTGCAAAGATTCCACTGTTTGTTCTCTGTGGTTGTTCATCTTCTCCTAATGAGTATGGTTTGCCACCAAAGATGTTTCCAGCCACAGAGGTCTTCCTGAAGTATGTCTGAGAATACAGTTGAGATGCTGCCAAAGGATGTGCTTTGGCAGGTCTCTTCATTTGCCCACTTCACCTGGAAAGACTAGACATCAGAAGTGTGGCCAAAAAAGCAAATAGACAGAGATGCATGTGAACATTAATTTTTATGAATTAATCCATGCTTGCTTTGTGGTCCCTCCCTTTCTGAATTCTGTTTGTCCTTCAATTCTTTTAGACATGATTATTTAGACAGGAAAGTGTCTAAATAAGCTCTTCCAGCCTGCTGGTTAGGGATTTATCAGTTTGCAGTCTACCATATTGATTAAACATTCAATTCAATTTGATAACAAATCTAATAACAAGTTTTTGTGTATATATGGGTGACTTAGAATCAAGATTGATGACTGCCTGGATAAGACCCACAATTATCTTGTAAAGGTTTTCAGAAGTGGTTTGCCCTTGCCTGTTTCCTAGGGAAGAAAGAGAGTGACTGGCCCAAGAAAGTCACCTAGCTGGCTTTGTGTTTAAGGTGGGATTAAAACTCACAATCTTATATTGTTTAGCCTGGTGTCTTAAACACTACACTAATTAGTAATAATTGTACATTCTGCAAAATAAATGTATTCTCAGCGTAATCTGCCTCTCCATGTGCAAGTGAATGCAATGTGAGGATTAATGTTACAGGCCTAATGCATTGTAAGTAGAAGTGCAATTGATGGTTATTGTGGATATATATATTCTAGCACTTTCCCTAATTTCATAAACCAAATCTATCCTGGTTGATTTGACTGAGAGAAAAAATTGTTGGGATCGCAACTCACAGATCTCTTGTACTTTATATAATTTTAGCCTTAATTATGTGTAGTCCAATGTTTCTCAACCTTAGAAGCTTTCAGACATGTGGACTTCAACTCTGAGAGTCTGAATTCTGAGCGTTGAAGTCCACATGTCTTAACATTGCTAAGGTCGAGAAACTCTGGTATGATCTGATGAGCTTCAAGGGTAACCTAGCATTCATGAGGTATGTGAGATTGCTTTTTTCACATCATTCCTATTTTTAAAATGTTTATCATGCTTTCCATAATCGGTGTTAACATTACAAGCTCCTGTTCAGAACATTCTTATTTTTGACATCTGCCTCCATTATCTTATTTTCAAAGCACTAATCTCAGCATTTTAGAGGTCCAATAGGTTAAGCTGATATTCAACGAGATTCATTATTTTTTCTTGAAGGTGTATTTTCAATAAACAGAAGAAACAAGGCCACAGGAATGATATTAACTTAAAACAACTCAACAGGTCTAGAATCTTTTAAACAATTTTATTTTGTACTGTCAATTGATATAAGGCTTATGATTCATGTTCCAAGGCTAGAATATATAGTGATAATTCCAAACAAACAGATGTTTTTGGCCAGAAATTACTAAACTGAGAAATTATGTCAAGAGGACTGGATATTGTCAAAAAGAACAGCTCCAATTAAAATGTATTTACAAATTGGTAGATTTAGCCAAACATGTCTTCTGCATATGGAGGCAGCATTTCACATCTTGTGCTAGCATGATTCAAAATATTAGAAATCTACATCAAGATATATACCTCGACTTGAACAGGAACTCATTTCAAAATTAAAGAACTATATCACTGCACAAAATCTGGGGTGGTAACTCTACATAGAAGAGCATAAACAGCCAGGTTTTTCTGCTTATTGTTCTTTGCATTATACATGACTTCTTTTTCATATTTTTTTAACAATATGAAAAAAAAATTTAAATTATTTTTTAACAGCATTCACTTCTTTTCTTTTAATATGTCACTATCATTCCAATCTGTATCTCTAAAATCCTTCTTCCAGGATTCCTTCTTTTCAGTTTGAGGCCAAATAATTTCATCTCTGTTCTTTTCAATTCCATTCACTCTGCTGGGGGCTCCTTGTTTAGCACACTTCATCTCATTCCAAAACAATGTTTTATTTCCATCAAACTTTGTCTTCATTTTCTCTGCCTCTTTTAAACTTAACCATTCCTTGCTCTCTTTGCCTACATTATTTGCAACTACTTCTACATCTTAGTCATATTATATGCCTTTCTGTTATCATTTTTTGCAACAAAAATTATCTTAGGTTCTTTTTGTTCAATTCAAAACCTCTTCCACCTCATCATCCTACCAAGCATCCCTTTTCATACATCCCATTAGTAAAACTACAAACATTTTTATGCATTCTGTAACATAATTCTTTTCATTGTTCCAAGCAGATGCCTTATCATATTTCTTTGCAATCTTTCAAAGAAATGAAGGAAACTGAATTTCAGTTCATCTGTGTTCTATTTGTTTTTGAAGAATGACTCACATGTTTTCCTTCTGTTGTCATTCTACTTTTACTCTCATTACTTTCACTTCTTTCTTTTTCTTCTATGTCTATTTTTTTCCATTTTCTATCAGAAAATCCTCTGTCCTAGATTCTGAATGGGTCATCATTCTTATTATCATTCACTAATTTTTCAATCTTTCATAAAGCCAATGAACAATGAAATTAATCATTGCTTTACTGTGAATGTATATATGAATAAACTTGGGCTTAAACTATGCTTTCGAAACATGCCAATCTTTTTTCTAAGCAGATGCTTTCCACAGAGTCATCATTCTCATTGATATATGGATCTCCAGATGGTCCAATTAACTTTCTCTGGAACATAATGTGGGTTTTACTTTTTTATGCACCCAGCACAATGTACATGAGAGCACCACATATTTTTAGGCATATATATTAACTCTTCATTTCCCAGTTAAACTTATACCTTCACTTCTTCATCTGTTGTCAATGAGCTATACTCCATAAGATTTTTATTTTGTTTTATTTTATCACACCTCTTCTTACTGTTTTTCTGATAGATAGATAGATAGATAGATAGATAGATAGATAGATAGATAGATAGATAGATAGATATTCTATTAGATATTTTATTGTATTTAGCCATAAAGCTGTGATAAACTGATTTATACTCCATAAGATTAGAAAACTATATATTGTGTCTGTGAAACTAAGAGAAAGTGAAAGTTATACTAGATTCTTTTATTTTCACAGACACAACACAGCCTTTTTTCTCTATTTCATTTCCTCTTTAATTCATGTTCTTTACAATTTACTCTTCTTACATAACAAGTCATAATCTTCGTATGGTTATCTTCAGATGGGCCTATAGCTATTGATCTCCATTGCCCATCATGGCTTTGGTCAATCAAGAGAATAAGATCCCAAAACTGAGGACCAAGTGACCATGTCACCTGCAATATTTCCTACTCCTGGTAAGGACATTACCAGTCATTTTGAGAACATTGGTCACTCTGTCATGTTCTCAAACAAAGATCTGTGGTACCACAAGCGTATCATAATCTCCTATGCAAACTAGGAATTCTATTTACAGAATAATTTGCAAGCCAAGTTTATTTCTCGTCATCCTATATAAGAATTCTCATATGCTATCCATTCATAATAAATTCTGATAAATTTGGCCATCCATATTACCCTCGATGGATGCCACTGTAGTTCCCTTAGTGATATTATGCCAAGTAATTTATTCCATTCTCATGAAGTACTGGAAGGAGAAAGTTGTAGCTCTTCAGATACTGTTGGTAACAACCCCATCATACTCAGCCAGAATGACAATGGTGATGCTGAAGACTGTAGTTCATCAACATCTCTAGGGCCATAGGTTCCTCAGCCTTGCCATAGAAATTAACAACAGCAACAAAAATGCTGTATAACATGTTTGAAACTTAAAGGCTACTTTAATCATCTTGCCATTATATAACTCAGAGTGTATATAAGGAAATAGTCATAAAGCAAGAAATATTTCTTACCCCTAGACAGTTTCACAAATCTTTAAATATGCTCCTGGTCATATTTTTGTTTATAATACAGGAATTCTCATGAACTATGAAGATCAAATATTTAAAATTTAACATCAAGATTTAAAAAAAAATCAACATTCAGGTGCTTTCTGGTTCATAGTTAGATTCAGTATAAACATGTTTATATAAAATTCATCCCAAGTCAACTTATTTACCTTCTCTTTAAACAGTTACAGTGCGGGGGGGAAGAGTGAGAGAAGCAGAAACCATCTAGAATATATAAAAAGATGGTTAGGAAAGTATAGGAAGGCAGGGCTTAAGAACTAACCTAAAATCATCCACAAGGATTTAGGATCAGCCTTCCAGAATAGAATTTATTTAAAAGATCTCTTTCCTCATGCACATTTTTATTTCTATAAAGTTCTTCAGCATGAAGTTTTCATCTATGATAATAGTTCTTAATTGCAGGATGAGTGGTATCGATATTACAAATCCTAGTCACCTATTAATTAGATTAACATCTGTTATATAGATGTTATTGCAGATGAGAGTGATCAAACTGCCTGATCTTACTATAAATTGAAAGTCAGTTTGCTATAGGGATTGAGGTGTTGGCCTAGAAAGTGGAAGACTGCGAGTTCTAGTCCTGCCTTAGGCTTGAAAGCCAGCTGGGTGACTGGCCAGTCACTGTCTCTCAGCCCAACTAACCTCACATAGTTGTTATTGTGGAGAAAATAGCAGGAAGGTAGAATATTAGGTATGTTCGCCAGCTTGAGTTATTTAAAAAATAATAAAGGCAAGATTTAAAAAATTGAAAATAAATAAATTTTAGTTTTTAGCAAGATATCCTTACCAGGATATCTGCATGATGAGGTGAGGGAAAGTGAGCCTGTTGTGCAAGCTTTCAATACTGAATGTAGCTCAAATACAATGTTTACATCCTCTAAGTTCATTGCTTGATTCCAGGTTGCAGTATGTGGCTTCAAAAATACATGTGCTGTTTTGTGTACAGCATGTATCTTTTGAAAGTACTTTATCATACATTCTTGAAACATCACATTATGTGGTTCAGAGAGTTCAATACAGAGCAGGACACTTTTCAGCATTTTCATGGTCTTTATTCCACATCATCAAAATATTTAAAAAATTATAGGTTATTTATGGGTCACTGTAACAAGAACAGAATTGTAATGTTATGTTGAATATTTGTCTTGAGATCTTTATTATAGTAAACAGAGTACAAAAACTTGGGCTGCCAAACAGCCTCATTCCTTTCTTATTCAATAAACAATTAATTGTTGCTGATTAATAAAAAGGCACTTTTCTGGAAATCTTCTGTTCGCATTTGCTTTGTTTTTTGCACAAGTACAGTAATTCTCCAAGCACTTGGGGACAAAAACATATCTCCATAACCAAAGTGAATACAAATGTTCTTTGAAATCTGGCTTTTAATATTCAAAGCCTGGCTTTACTATACAGACATGACTTTATGTAGTAAAATTGTTCCTGCTGGGTCAGAATCCTGTTTGAATGACTATCTCATCTTCCCACCGTCCCACTCAGCCAAAAAATACAAATAAAAATTGCGGCGAATCTCTCCAATATATAAGCTTCTGTGTCAAGTAATACTTTTATGCAGAAGTAAATTCACTGATGCAACCTCTTTTGTAAAGTTGAAATTGCACATCTCAATAGAATCCGACATTTATAGGTAGATTCACTTTTTTTTTTGATGCCAGTGAGACAGTTTTTCAAATACATTAATGTATTTTTCTTATGGGATACAGCTCTTGCCCAACACACACAATAATTAATTGGCAATTCAATTTCCCATAGCTTTCAAGATATATGTGTACTAAACATTAAAACTATTCCCTGAAAGAAAAGGAAAAAAAAAGGAAGATCTTAAACAACAAGGGCACTGCAAAACTTCAAAGGGGTACTTTGCATCACTGAAATTTCAAATGTTCAAAACATTTCTGCTAAGTGAACTGCTGATGCTCTACCCTTTTATGCAGCAGTATATCTGCACAATTTCACTTCACCTGAGCCAAAGAGACTTTCCACATTTGGAGAAATAATATAGAACAAATCACCTCTGCAACATGAAGTGCCTGATTCGAACCTTTTTGCATAAATTTATTTCCCATAAAGGTTCCCTGTTGGACAAGAACAACAGTGAAGCAGCCTTCAAGTTGTTTTATTTTGTGCTGAGAATTTACTTTGAAGACACACTACACCAGGATCTTTTCAGAATATTTTGAATTATATGAAATAAGAAATATAAAAGTTCTGGATAAGTACAAATGTTGATGCTAGTTCATCTGAACCTTTTCTCTTGACAGATGGAATCAAGAAAAAACTGAAGCAAAAAGTCTAGTGACAACCCAAAGCCAGTATAAGGCTACTCCAACTGTTACATCTACAATCAGATCAGATTAATATCGCACTGGCTGACCTACTGTTTTATATGTCAGCAACAGAGGGAAAAAGAGACTTTCACATAAGAAATAATTCCCTTGGCAGAGAAAAGGTTACCCCACACACCACTTCCTTCTCTTTTGAAAGTTCAATTGGAGAAATAAATTAAGGCTAGAGAGACCACATTTGACTAGTCTCTAGAATTTTGACTCACAAATTATTACCTATGCTCTCTTGTCATTATGCTTGGCCAAAATTCAGACAAGAGGCCAGATGAGTTTAATGCTGTTTTAGTTCAGTTTAAAGGAGACGGGGGAGGTGAAGGCATAAAAATGTGCAGATACAAAATGGAAAATCCAGGTCTTATTCTATAAGCCTTAAGGTGGCTCTAGCACTATACAACAAGAGAATTTCTCAATCATCTCCATGACAGTTGAATGTGTGTGTGGGTGTGTCTGTGTGTCTGTACCTGTGTATCACATCTGTATAAATAACAGCCTTTGCTTGTATTTTTTTCCCAAGCAGAAATTCTACAGAATATCTGGGAACCCATTGCAATGTTTGAACTATCTACATTTATAGATGAAGACCGTGGGTTGCCCAAACAATATTGTCCTCAGGCTAGCTCTTGCCTGTTTAATATTTCAACTTCCCCAGTGTTACAGACTGTCATAGGTGAATGACAATCATTCAATTATTGGATGATTATGGTCAAGGTACAATATTCTGCTCAAAAAAAATCACAGAGATGGTATTCTAGTGCTGAGGAAGTTCTGAACTCCATGTTTTTCATCCTGTACACTAAAAGTAAGGAACCTGTTGTCATCAGATACTGTAAAATTAATTTTTACTTCACCATTTGTCATTCTGGCAGAGATTGTTGGGAGTTATATTCCAACATTATCTGAAAACTCACTATCTAGTAAGCATTTAACATGTGGGGATCTTAATCACTTTTGGTGATGAAGTGGGTACAGTTATCATATGTAAAGTGGACAAAACATTTTCACATACAACAGATCTTTTATTGTTTTGGGAGGAGCTTAGATTTCTTTTCTGTGTTACAAAATAATAATAACAACAACTGTATTAAGCCTATTTTAGATCTTACCCTCAGGTTGTACTTCTTTCTTCATGCTATTGATTTTTGGTCTCTGTGGCTGGAAGGTTTTTAAAAAGGGACTCAGGCATCTCTAAAAGGAAATGCAATTGTATGATTCTTTCAGCAGGAGATAATAATTGACCCAGCTTTATGAGAGAAACAGCCCTGTAACCTTTCCCTGGCTTATCACATATGCAAACTAAGGTTCATTATCACCTTTCATTCATAGAATAGTTGACTCAGAGCAGTTAAATAAGAACCTCAGCTGCCTAAGCATTATTATCCCAAGTCAGATCTGAGCACATGGCACCTGGTCACGTAGAACTATACCAACACTTTGCTTATCAGAACTTGTGGTTCCTAAATGTTATTTCTGCCTGTTTCTCCCATTTGCTTTTAATTGATATCCTTCAACTCTCTTTTTTAAAATTATGTTCAAACTGTAATCTTCTTAGGACAAGGCTTCCTCTTTCTTGTTTATTGCATTCAGTTAAAATGAAATATTACATATTTCTTATAATCAGAATTGGTTATAAGGTGGGTGGCTTTATAAATATTTTAAGTAAATAAAAATAAATATTTTATAAAAACAAGTGGCGTGTGAGAATAACATATACTGTATGAATGCTTGTCAGCCTGGAGAAATGAACTCTGCTTGAATTCAGGTTGAAAATTGTTCAGTCATCCTTCTTTTAGAAGGATGGGTAGATAAAAATTCATAAATATTTTGCCATGTCTATTTACTGAACTACTGATAAGGGATGTTCCACAAAGCCACAATTTCTTTAAACTATAGTTTTTGAATTAACCATAGTGACCTAGACATCTGTGTGCTACATGTGGCTCATATTGGCTTGCAAAACCAATTGTTAAATTCTCTGGATTTTTGTGAGCTGTTTGAGAGCAGAGCTGAGCCATAATGCCTAGTGCATTATGTAGTAATTAGTAGTACAACATGGCAGCAGCAGTGCAGCTGGCAGAACCAATTGCTAAATATTCACCAGTATAGCACTGAACCTAGGTTATACCCAACTTTAAGCCATAACTATAATTTACAATTTCCAGTGACTGAACTCATTAATTACATTAAGATATCCCCAAACAAGCTACATATTGATTAGTATAATGTGTGAATCCAAACAAAGAGATAATTTTTATAACATCAAAAATATTTTACAACAGTCTGGTATAGATTTCAGAAAGTTGTGAATATTGCTTGCCTTTGTGCATGTGTATATAAAACACTTTGGCACAGTAGTGAAGATTCTATTTCTGTTTGAATAATGGCATGCATTATATTTTTTCAATGTACGACAAAGGTGTTTTGAAAAGTATGCCTGAATTTCTGAGGTATAAAAGAAACAAATCCACTTGTGAAAACTGCAGTTTCTTCCTTGAATTTGAAAATCCAGAACAATTGGGTAATATTACATTTCTTAAAAGTCAGCAAAGGAACAGAGAGTGAAATTTTTCATGAAATCTTCCTCTCAGTCAACCAATTCCCTTTGGCCTGTGGCTTAGCCTTTTCACTGTCTGATCTTGTCTAATGCCAAAGATCTGTATTTATTAGCCGTTTATCATTGAGACAAGATTTGGAAAGCACTGGTGATATGAAATGATTACATTTTTCATATTTTGCAATAATAAACTGAAAAATATCAATCTGGACATTAGATAAATATTTTTGAAGGATTTCAGCTGAGCTTCTAACAGGACCTCCGTGTTTAACAAAAATGTTATTGAATGACACCATGTGTTCACTTTCAACTATTGACATTAGTTGCAGTCAGAACGTAGAACTTTCTATATAAAAGTACGCAGACAGTTTTTGCTGATGATAATAAGCAAAAATCAATATATAAAGAATATGCTACTGATAGATGTTGGGGAACAAAAACTGGTTGTTGTTGTTGTTGTTTTGAAAATAGTAAAATATAAAAACAAAACTAAATCCTATAATGTAAATATTTAAAAAGCTAGAGAATTATTAATCTATCAAGAAAACCCAGATGTGTAATAAAATCAATGTGACAAATGAAAAAAGATTAATTAACAGAAAAAGAAGATCTTTATAATAAGTATGTATACTTGAGCTTATCACAGATAACAGTAACATTCAATTTGGTCCCCAATTTAATGAATTATGAAAATTTGTTTGATGACTTAAAATAACCATCTGATTATATCTTAGTATATCTTTCAGCTGACATTCAGATCAGTTGCAGCTTGCAAACTTCTATTATTGTACCCTATCTCAAGAAAGTATAGTTCTCGTCTTCATGGAGATTTGGTCTACCTAATGGGGCTGACATCAATCTTACAAGTAAATCTGATTTTGCTAAAGTCTGATTGTGCAACCCCTCCCCTCCTTCTTAAACAAGGAGTCACTTCTCAATGTTATCTTATTTCCTTCACTCTTTGTTTGATGACTTAGTGAAGGAGAACTCACCACTTGAAATGGCTTAGCTTACTCCACTGATATATAGTGAGAAAGTTTTTCTTGATAACAACTCAACTTGCTTCCTTGTAGTTTTAATACAGTAAAACCTCAGTTTTTGAACTTAATCCATTCCAGAAAACTGTTTGTAAACCAAGTTGTTCATAAGTTGAAACAGTTTTTCCCATAGGAAACAATCGCAACAAAGTTTAAAAAACAGGCATCTGGACTGGATTTTTCTCAAGTCGAAGACGTTTCACCTTTAATTCAAAAGGC
>JANHZU010004671.1:0-11093 GCA_032468055.1 Acrochordus granulatus
ATTGAAAAATATATACTGCAGTGAAAAGGACCTTCTTTGTTTTATAACAGTCTGTAATAACAGACCTCTTGAATGTTTGTTTATAGGACTTTTATGGCCATTTATATCATATGATGATTCTAGGCAGCACAAAACAATCGACAGTACCCTTCTACCCGCAGGTGCCAGACCAGTTCAACATCCATCCTAACTCCATATGAGGGGGGTTGATGGGAGTTGAGATAGTGAAGTCTGGATAGTATGGGTGATATTAACACTGTGGTAATGCATGCTCAAAGGAATCAGCTAAATCAATTTAGGAGCAACTTAAAGGAAAAGTTCTGAATTCAGTAGAGAAGATAAGTTATTCTGGAAGATTATGTATCCTGTGCACCTTCATATTTCTCCCCAAGGGGACAGTGAACTACAAGTAAAACCAAGTAGTTGGTTTAAGATGCAGTCAGCAAAAGTCCTCAATTTACAACTACAGTTGGGATCAAGATTTTATAACCTTTTTGTTATGGTCATTAAGCAAATCACTGCAATCGCTTAAGTAAAGCACACAGTCATTAAACTTCCTCCCTTAACTTTGTTCATTGGAAGCCAGCTAGGAAGGTTGTTAATGGCAATCATGTGCCCTGGGATGCTGCCACCATCATAAATCCATGTTGGCTGCTAAGGGCCCAAATTTTGATTATGTGGGATGCTACAGCAGTCATAAATGCAGTTGTAAGTCACTTTTTTCAGCACTGTTGCAACTTTGAACAGTTGCTAAAAATAGTTGTAAGTCAAGGACTACTTATAATGGGAAATGGTCATTCTTCAGCGCAATAACCTAGCAATAGGTTATTAATCAACATAAATACGTGGAACTATAATATTGAATATGAAAAGCCCTCAAAAGTTACTTCTCCATTTATGTGTCCCATAGCAGAACCATTTCATATAACGAGACCCAGATTGTTGTTGTTGTTCAGTCCCTCAGTCGTGTCTGACTCCTCACAATCCCATGGACTACAGCACACCAGGCCTCCCTGTCCTGCACTGCCTCCTGGAATCCACCCAAACCCATGCCCATCACACTGACAATGTGATCTAACCATCTCATCCTCTGCCATCCCCTTCTCCTTTTGCCTTCAATCTTTCTCAGCATCACAGTCTTTTCCAGTGACTCCTCTCCTTGCATTATGTGGCCAAAATGTTTGAGCTTCAGCTTTGGTATCTGTCCTTCCAATGAACAGTCAGGATTTCCTGCAGGATTGACTGATTTGATCTCCTTGCAGTCCAAGGGACTCTCAAGAGTCTTCTCCAGCACCACAATTCAAAGGATCAATTCTTCAGCATTCAGCCTTCCTTAAAATATAATCTTGAATATGGTATAATTCAATTGCTCACTGAGAAAATCATTAAACCAAATTTTAAACCAAGTTCCAGTATTTTTAATTAGTGACAGTAAATATGTGCAGTTCTGCTTCTTTCATAACTTCTGACAACAGAATGCAAAGATATGATGTAAATGATCCAGTCTGGGTGATTCATTTAATCTCAGATTTCTAATATTTCATACCTTATGTAATTGGCCCATTGTTTCCTTTGTTTCAGGAAAGTGACAATACTTTTTCATCTATATTGGAACATTTTCTTTTCTGCTATGTTTCTGGATCCAAGAGACAAGATTGGTTAACATGCCAGGTGTTGAGACAAAAGCTTATTTTCTCTTAATCTTCTTCAAGTGCTTTCCTGTTCCACATTTCTTACAAGGGCTTGATGCAGCCCTTGCTGAATCTTCTTTATTTCTTTTAGTCTTGGAGATGCAATAAAGTTGCATTGAGTGGATCCTTCCTCAGTGTGTGTGTTGCTACCTTCCATGGTAGTGTTATCCAACCAATTAATTAAAATTATTTTTTTTTCAAACAGGGGGTTGGAGAAACTTTGGTATTTCACAAAAATCTAGAGAGTTCTACCAACTCTTTCCTTTATACCTCTGGTGCACAAATTGCCACTAAATATGTAGTACTTCTGTTAAACTTTTAGTAAAAGTATGTCTTTATTTTAATGTTTTTACTATTTTACTTTATGTTGTTTTTTTACTTTGAGCTGATATAGCATTGGCTAGATTTTGGAAGAACTTAGAGGATATTTCTCTGGATACATAATAAACCAAGATATTGGTTGGCACTTTTTAAAATATCTATATATAAAATATTGCGCATTAATTTTCACAAAAATAATATATTCAGAATTCAAAGCAATAAATTATTTCCCTGTGATTACTTTAATTATATCTAAATTAATTTAATTGAAAAGTGACCAAACAAAACTTTACGCGCACACATACACATACAGGTGAGTAGGAACAATCTGGCACATATAATGAACTGCAAGATAATACTTCACAAAAAGATCAGTGCTATTTTTCACACAGTCATGCTATTTTCATAACTTTGGAAATAGCAATAGTGGTGTATGGTTTGAGATGATCTGGTATGATTTTGCTGTGTTGTTGTGCCTGGTGGTCGGGTTGAAAAGTTTTGAAAGTAAAGTGGTTTGTGAAGTTGGGAGGATAGCATGGATAGTTCAAGAGATGAGATGGAAAAGATGGAGAGAAGAAACTGAGAGATTTGAGAGATGGAGAGATTTGAGAAATGGAGATGAAGTGAAAATTAGGTGAAAGGTCACTTCTCTCCATGGTGCAAAGATTTAGAGAATCAGAGAGTTAGTTTTGTGCCTGACCCCCTTGAGTTTCCATGGGAATAAAATAATATTTAGTGGAGCAAGCTCTGGAAATAGCTGGGGTTTGGTAGTGGAAACATGGGTCAGTTAAAATGGCAACAGCTGTATGATGACAATGGTGGTAATGAAAGTGGTGGAGAAAATGAGCACTCCTGGCGTCCAAGGGAGGCAGTTAGATCTATTGGACTCTTGATGGAGGATGAGAGGTATGGATGGAGAGCAATAGGTTAAAACTGAACTCTAGCAAGATGGAGTTGCTTTGGGTGTGGGATTCCTTGGCTCTTGGGAATTACCATATATGTTTGTGGATGGGTTTGCATTGCCTCAAACAGACTTGGTGCATGATCTGGACATTCTCCTGGACCCACACCTCCTACTCAAGGAATAGGTGGCAGTTATAGCCAGGAGACCCTTTTCAAAACTGTGTGTTGTCCACCAGTTATGGCAATTTCTGGACCAACAGGTTCTTCTTACAGTCACCCATACCATGGTCACCTCCTGTATGGACTATTGTAATGTACTCTACAGTGGGAGCTACATTGGTTGCCAATTTGCTTCTAGATGTACTTCAGGTTGCTGATTATCACCTTTAAAGACTTACATGGCTTGGGGCCACATTATTTTAAGGGCCACCTCTCCTCAATTACAACTACCTGGCCCATCAGAGCAGGAAGGCAGGGTATGTCATGAGTCCCATCTATTAAGGAAGTCCATCTGATAGGACCAAGAAAAAGTTACTTTTACATCTCGTTACTTTTCCAAAAGCCCCGAAGACTGTTCTGTTCTGTTCTGTTAATGGACTTGGGGAGCTTAGATTAATACAAAGCAATCAAGTAGCTTGTTTGTGTTTGTTGCCGCTACGAAGGGGGAGTGGTTCAGGGTGGGATTTTGAAATTGTGGCTTTTTTATGCCACCTGGAGTCACTGTAAATAAATAACATTTATTAAATGTTGTTTAATAAATAAAATTAAAATCCTATTAAATCCTTCTTAAAAACAATGGTTGATTGGATGTTTGCTTTGCTTTATTAAATATCCACTTCCTACCATTGATTCTCTAATATGGCAGGACTGTTTCTTCTTATCTGACAAACTCAGTGCATAGAGGATTTGTAGCATTGCCTGTTTGTCACCATAATTAATATAAACCCTTACAAACATCACTCTCTGTCCTGTGATCAATAGCACCCAGCAAAGAACTTGATTTTATCATTAAGCACTTTGGCAACAACGTACAACTACAAAACAAAAATAATGATGCTAGGCTGGAATAGATAGGCCCTGCTGTCGGTTTATAAAGAATTATATTTGAGAACTGTAAGCAGTAAACATTTTTTCTGCATAGAAAACAGTAATGCAAAAAAGAAAGATAGCATTAGTTATTAAAAATATTGGCTCACTCTTTTGAAGTGAAAATATCCGTATGATATAACTCAGTATGTAATTATCCATCCCAACAATGAATAATAAAGTGTCAACTCTTTTGGCTTGTTTATGTGGGTTTCTAGCAAATTTAAGGTTTTTTTTAAAAAAATGTTTAAAGGTATGTACAAGAGAGGAGGGTGACTGTGATTTCACATCTGTAAAGACATACATACACTTTCAGATCTTCTGGGATCTCCATAGTAAGGCATACATGTAAACTTTCTGATGCCTAATGAAGTTATACCTTTCTGAGTTGATTTATGGATCCTCTTGTCTATCAGCTTTCTTTATTTACAATGCAAATGCAGCCCTTAGACCCAAAAGAATGCCCATTCTTCATTTACATCATTAGCAAGGGCTTCACAACCCATAGAGATATCTATGAATATCCAGTTCCAACTCAGGTTTCTTCAGTTAAAATATTCAGTTAATGGGTGATGGAGATGACCTGTGCTAGAAATCCTGGTGAGCTGCTATTCTAGTCAGAATAGGCAGTCCTATTGATATATAAAAATAACATATAATTATATTATAATTATATATAAATAGATAGATATATCTATTTATATATAATTATAATATAATTATAGATATAAATAACTTTATACATTCTAAAGAGGACTACACTAATTGGTTTAGCAATAGATTCAACTGAAGACAGAATACCAAGGTCAAATGACAACATAATTAAGACTGTTATGTGTTTGGAGCATAAGGTGCTTCATTATTTTATTTTATTTATTTATTAAATTTGTATGCTGCCGAAATCCGAAGACTCTTGGCGGCTATTATCACAAGTTTGTTGTAGGAAATAGAAAATTACAAGAATATAGTTGACTTGTTCCAAAAATGCAAATGGCCTTTTATAAAAGTAATGGAACAATGAACACCAAAGACTCATTCATCTTTGTTGGCACATGAGATAGAACTTGCTAAATGTCACTTTCCTTAAAATATTATAACTAAAGAATAACTATGCAGGTAATTTATTGACTCAGTATTAAATGTTGATACTTTAAAACATCTTAAATCTAAGATTTTTTTTAAAAAAATCAGCCTCATCTCATAACAGATTCCTATTTTCAATCTGCTACCAGTTTCATCTATTAAACACCTCCCCCTGGGACTTCAACCTGACCATCCTAGTTGATCAGAGACTTATCCCAAGTAATCCTTAGCCTGACTCCTATTAGCAGTCAAATATTAGACATCATCTTTGTCATGGAACAGATGACTGGCAATCAGATGAAAGAGGTATTTCCATCACTAGTGCCATCGTCAGATCAAGCCCTGATTTAGTTACAATTGAGAGACTCCAGTGTTTCCATGGATGGTGATAGACTCCATTGGATGGTGTACCCTAGATGCCTAATGGATTTTAAAACATACTGAGGAATTTCTTAATTCTCTGTTCACAATTTGCAACAGGTAATCCATCAGGTATTAGTCAGCATTGCTCCCCCAGCAACTATTTTCTGATAGCAATTCCAGTAAGTATGTTGGTTTTATGGGTGTTTTTAGAAAAGGAAGCAACAATAATTTGCTGTTGAAGAGCAGTGGAGAAAAGTGAGACGTGAATCTGACTAAATAAGATCAAACCTAAACCATGGTAATAAGGAAGTCATTGAATCATTACTTCTCCCTTATTGTGTTGGCATGCTATTATCCAGGGGCTTATTTACAGTGACTGCCTCCATTTTGGAAAAGGGTCTATATGAAGATCTACCACCTGGTCATTGTTTTAATGTTAAACAAAATTACATGGACTTACTGAAACCTTGATGATGATGAGGGCACTCTTTTGTGATGTTATCTGGGATGAGTTTTGATCTGTGATCCTCAAGGAATTGGTTAGGATGCTGTCTAGGCTGTCCTCTCCACCTGTTCTTTGAACACCCATCCTGGTACAGTGAGCAGGTGAAGAAGCAACTATTTTGATAACTTCTCACCTTCTCCACAGGAAATTCCTTAAAGACCATTCAGAGGCTACAACTAGTCTAGCAGTAACTTAAGTTGTCATGGATAACTTTTTGTATGCCATGTAACAATTTAAGTACATATATGCCCTGAAGATTTCCATAGACATTATTGGCATCCTACACAGCTGATATGTTTTTCTGTTTGCAGAACGTTACCTCTCTCCAACCTAAAGACTGAGCTTCACCTATACTGAGAATGAGGGGTACTCAGTCTTTTTGGTCTGATAAATGCGTTTGGAAGAAGTAGATGCTATCACAAAACAGCTGCTGAGAGGGCCTGCTTATTTACAGAATAGCTGCTTGAAAGTCATCATCATCTTACTAGAATGCTATTTACTTTCTCTTAATAAGAAGATTCTCTGTCCTACTACTGCTTTTTTTTTCCTGGGCAAGTGGATACCTCAAGCTTGTGAAGCTGATTTCAGGCCTAGAGGCATTCTTGAAAATAAAAAATAATACTGGAATTCTATTGTGTAGCATGCCAACTTCCTATCTGCTGCTGTTGCTGCTGTTATTATTGTTACTTGATTAAAGTCACTATGGCATCATACTGAAGAAACTAAGGTAGACTGCTAAGCTTTCTAATTCAGCCTGTAAGTTTCTTTGCTTTCCTAGGCAGAGGCAGAACACAAAAATTACTACAAAGATGCTTCTGGTCTCCTCTCAACAAAACAGAATTATGTTCATATAGCTGGACAATATGAAAATATTTTTCCAGAACTATTTCTTCTACTTCTATATAGCACAATAAAGTAAAACAACACTGCTGAAGCATGTGGAAGACTGAAAGTGTAGCAAATATCATGATACAAGGAGCATGTGAGGAGGATGTGAAGCAAGACAGAAAATCATGCAGCCATCCAAAAGCTGATTATCTGTGGAAGAAATTCCACCAGAAGAGCAAAAGAAAGACAAAACAAATATATGGGGAAGTAATTAAAATGGTAATGAACTTTTAGCCTTAGAATTTGTTTGCCAGTCTTTTAAAGGAAAAATGGGGGTGCACAGTCATTTATGTGGTAACAATTATAGCTGTCAGTTTAAAATTATTACATATTTTAAATGGGGCTTTGTATACTGAGCTGAGTTCTTCTTAAAAGATCTAATTGATTCTGTTCTCCTTTTCCTCTTCAGCTTTTTTCAAAGAACTTTACATTACATAAATGGCAATCATTTAAATTATATTTCCTGATTATTGAACAGACTGCATACTAAACACTTAAATCTACCCCTTTCAAGGTGTTGATTTGCTCCCCCAACAAAAAAAGAATTATAAAAAAGATAAGCTACTTCTCCTAAAGTTTATGGGTGGTTGAAGTTCAAATATAGTAGATAAATAGATGGGGCAACATAAATGGAGAGAAATCCTGTATGAAATGAAGCTGTAAATTATAACTAGGAACACAACCTTTATAATTAAGAATAATTTAGAAAGTCAAAAAAGAGATTCAGTCAGTATGCCAACAAAAAGATACCCTTTATTTCTAGAAAACTAAAAGGGGTTGTCTCAATAAAAGCTTTTAAAACAATAGCTTATACTCAAAAACCACATTAGAATTTCTTATTATTATTACCTCATTTTTTATTCTAAATAAGTGTCAGAAATCTGCCAAACTTTCCAACAACAGGGGAAAAACAGTGAAAACTGAAGAAATTAAGATGTCCTATGGAAATAAAATCTAGAGTCTGGATGAAAACGATCACTACAAATATCTGAGCATCCTTCAAACTGACAACATTCAGCACACTGAAGAAGGTTAGGAGTGAAGTCATCAGAAAAATGAAGAACAACTTAAAGTCCAAACTGAGTGGAGGAAATAATGAGGAAACTAATATCTGGGCAATTCCAGTCATTAGATACACAGCTGAAATCGTGGACTAGACTCAAGCAGAATTAGAAGCCCTGGATAGAAAAACTAGAAAAATAATGACAATGACTCCTTCCCTTTGTGCAGCCACATTAATAGCTGCTATTTATCCAGGTAGGTTTGGAATGTTGGAAGTACACCAGATAGTTGAAGAAGAAAAAAGGACATTGGAAGAATATCTGAAGAACAGTGAAGAAGATGCACTGAAGCTAGTACACCATCAAGGCTTCATGAATACCGGACAGACCATATGAAGAATAGGAAAAAGAAATGGCAAGACAAAGTATTTCATGGCCAGTACATTACAATTCAGCAGACAAAGCAAATAACAACAAGACAGGGCAACAGCTAAGAGCAGGAAAGTTGAAGAAAAAGAGAGAGGAGCTAATTGTGGCTGCACAAGGCCAAACCTTAAGAACAAATGCATATGAAGCCAGAATTGAGATGACAGCAACAGACAACAAATGCTGCCTCT
Source organism: Acrochordus granulatus (assembly GCA_032468055.1). Lineage (NCBI taxonomy): Eukaryota > Metazoa > Chordata > Lepidosauria > Squamata > Acrochordidae > Acrochordus > Acrochordus granulatus. The sequence continues at coordinate 8,459 of JANHZU010004671.1, forward strand.
TCAAAAAAAAGCTGAGGAACCCGTGGACCACCTAGTCAGCTGCTGCAAGAAGATTGCAAAAACTGACTACAAGCAAAAGCATGACAAGTAGCAACAATGGTGTACTGGAAGATGTGGAAGAAATACTATTTGCCTGCAAGCAAGAATTGATGGCACCACAAAATAGACAAAGTAATAGAAAATAAAGCTCAAGTGTTCTAGGACTTTAGAATTCAACAGACAAGCACATTCCATTTAACAACCAGACATAAAAATTGTTGATGAGAAAAATAAGTCTGTATAGCAGACATTGCATTGTAGATTCTCATCTTCAAAATGGATACTAAGAGGAAAACACCAAATTCATTAAATGTTCTTATAGCTGTAGCCTATTCTCAAAATAGAGGTGCAATGGCACAAGAAGTTAAGATGCTTGGCTTGTTGACTGGTAGGTCAGCAGCCCAAGATCGAGTTCCAGAGCTGTTGCACAAAAGGGAGCTCCTGTTGTCTGCCTCAGCTCTTGCCAACCTAGCAGTTCAAAATCATGCAGATGCAAGTAGATCAATAGGTACTTCCTACTTTGGTGGGAAAGGTAACAGTGGCTATGAGTCTTTGGCATCTAATCATGCTGGCCACATGACCACAGAAGTGTCCTCAGACAAACATTGGCTGTTCGGCTTGGAGACAACGATGAACACTGCACCTAGAGTTGTCACGACTGGTAGGATAACCTTTATTTTTTAACTCTCAAAATAGAGGCTCTGTGAACAGTTATAGGAAAAAAATGAATTCCACTTATAACAAACTCAGCTTGGGAAACTGGCAAAATAAATTATCCACATAGCCTTGCAGTCTTTCCAAATGAATACTTGCATACTCCTGAAAAAGGCTTGTCAATATTTATCTCCTACAAGCTCCATACCAAAATGGGAAGGCATGGACTAATGATCTTGTGGTATAAGTGGATAATAACTTGGAGAAGCATCTTGCTCTCTTTTTCCCACCAAAGAATTCTAGAGGTATGATGCATATATCATGCTATAAATATGGGAAATTCACACTGGACAGCTTTTTTTTCTCTTTGCTGTATTGATTTTCAGGATTTTTATGCCAAAGACAGAAAAACTTGCAATGATACAGTGTTCTGCTTTATATTTTAATCCTTCACAATTTTGACTTTCCAGAGGCATTCTAGGAGTGTTCCAGGTTTAATCAGAAATCCTTGAACATTAAAAAAAATCAGAAGCCCTCTTTTTCTCCTAACTGATTGCTAGAATGATGTGATAGGTAAGGAAAGAAGAACATATTCTTAGATTATAGGTAATTAATTTCTCCATTTTTGGATTCAGGGTGAAAGAAATTGATTGTACCAAAAATTATCCTCTTCCATACAAAAAAAGTGGAAGAGGAAAAATACAAACAAACACAAGCCATAGTAAAAGTCTTTGCAAGTGTAAGCACAGAACAAAACAATTCCCTTGACTCTAATTTTCCCTTTCCATCTGCATCAGATACTTTGGCCATATAACCCAGGGCTGACTGAGCAAAGTTAGCATGCCTAGACCATGATGCTAGATAACATTCATGAAATATGGTTCAACAACCATAGTAAGTATTGCTTGAGCATCTGAAGAAATACACATCAGCAAAACAGATGTTCTGTCATAGGTCCTATCTGCATTGCTTTGTTGTCAGTTGAACAAAATTATTATGGAGCAGAACAGATATTCTTAAAGCACATTAAAGATTTATCTGGGATTTGGAGGACAGATCACTGATTCAACCCTAAAATCTAAAAATGTGCTGCTAAAAGTCTTTAGAGAACTTAACAAACCTAGTCTGGCCCATTAGAATTAATCTGTTAAATGCTGACATTTGTGTGAATGATATCTTAGATTTTTATTGTTTCATAGGTTGTTACTTTATGTCTCAATAATTGCATGTTATTTTGTTATTGCTTACTGCAATATTTAACAGTTTTTGTTTTAAATGTGAGTCTTAATCTTATTTTGTCTGTTTTGCTGCAAGCATCCTTAAGCACTTTATAGAAAAGTACAATTTCAATACAATCAACAATAACAATTAAATAGAAATTGTCTTATTGTTATTAATACTTCAGTACAGTTAGAGACACATAACCTTAAGTATAAAAAGAGAATGTGCATCTTCACCATCAGTGTACAACTTTATTTTTTTGCCAGGAGGAAGTGTCAGCTAGCCCACTTGTATCAAGTGGCTCTTCTTTAAGAACTGGTTCTGCTTATGATAGTTGGTCATTTACTGCAGATAACCAGAAAGGATGAAAAATTATTTCTTCCAATTAACATTTCTATGACTCTGTTGGAGCCATGAGCCAACATGGCTATAGCCCTTCTCTTTCACCTGAAGCCACACAAAATGTTACTTATTGATAAATATCTTCCCCATTAAGAGTGAAGTTAATAGTACTTGGGATATTCTTCCTAACTGTATTACTAGTCTACTTTACCAGTATCCAGATGTATTAGGCATTATTGTTGGTGATTTGAATACTCATACTTGAGAGTCTGATGCTTTCATATAAGCTCATATTAAATGCTTTATCTCCCCAATAAAACTTTGCCCTTTACATTCACAACAATCTAAAGGTAAACATTTAATGCAGTAGGGATCCAAT
>JANHZU010004672.1:0-10993 GCA_032468055.1 Acrochordus granulatus
CATCTAATCCTCCAGGGAAAGATTGAAGGCAAACGAGGTGCAGGCAGAAGAAGAACATCATGGCTTCAAGATTTAAAGGACTGGTTTGGCCAAAATTCAGCAGCACTTTTTCGTGCGGCTGTAGATAAAAATAGGGTCGCCAACATGATCGCCAGCGTCCGATAACGGATATGGCACAACAAGAAGAAGATATTTTAAATAAAAGTTTCCAATCTCATTTTGGGGTGTTCAGCATAAATCATAATATCCAGAAACTGTCACAAATGAATGTAGAAAACACTGTATGTTTCAAATAGTAAAGCATTATAATTAAATATAAACCAGACATTCAAGAAAGTGAGTGGTTCATTTACCAGGAAAGATTTGATGCTTTTTTCTTAGGAACATTTTTTCCCCTTAAAGTGTTTTCATTAGGAAAAGGTTATTCTCATGTTAAGCCTTAGTTTGTTTACTATTTAGATTTATATCCTGCTCTTATTTTTTTACAACTCAAGATGGTATATACAATGCTCCTTCATATTTTCCCCACAACAACAGTCCTGTGAGATGGGAGGAGCTGAGAATAAGCAACCAGTCAAGAGTTTTATTTATTTATTTATTCATTCATTAAATTTCTATGCCGCCGAAATCCGAAGATTTCGAAGATTTCAGCTGCATTCTAGCCTAAAGGAGGATTAGAACTCACGGTCTGTCATTGTCTAGATAGCATCTTAATCCCGCCACCTGAACTGGTATTTTTAATAAACCATTTCTGATGTCTGGATTCACATCACATATCAGGCTAGCTATGTACAACTTGAACATTCCCAGCTACAAATGACAACAAGGCAGATCTTCAGTTGCACTGTTATGACCAGTGATTTCCTTTTATTTCTAAGAGCACTTTGCTTTATGGGCCTTCAGTGGGCAGCTCTTTGTTTGGTAACTGTTTGGGTTTGCTCTAATGTTGGTATTACATTGAGGACAGATATCCATGTTCTCTGTTTGCATCAGATAGAGAATCCCTGGCATTTTTGGGACATTTTGTGAGGAGCAATCCAAATGAATCACTTCTGGGATCTCGCACTTCTGAATGTGTCTCGGAATTGGAGAATACATGTGGAACTGAAGAGTATATGTAGAAGTATACAATGATCCTCATGTTCTGCTTATAGGATGGCCACTGGCCTTTGGCTGGCTACAATGGATTAGATAAGCTTTAGGTATGATCCAGCTTGATTCTTATACTGTATTTTCTTAACACTGTCTCACTACTTTTGTCATAAAAGTACTTGTTGATTGTTTATGCAATTGGACAAGAAACATGGATTTGCCTCTTTATTGAAACAAGAATCAAATTCTAAAGTTGTAGAAGGGGGGAATTTTGAAAACAGGTAGTCCTTGTCAGGTAGTCCTTGAACCTGCCCATTATGCTTGCATGTCATGACCTTTAATGATTGTTGGCCCCATGGGGAATAAAACTTCCAGGGAGGTCATTGAACCCTGGAGACTGCCCCACCCTTGGTCAACGGGAGCGTGGAATTGCCACTGGCTTATCAGGTGCTCTGAAACCGAATGCGGGGTGCAGCAGGGAGGGCATGTTAATCATACAGCTACCCTGAGAATGGATAGGTATATAGGCAGGGCGGAGTCCAATGCATGGGTATTTTGGTAGGTTTGGCGAGAGGAATTGTTATTCTCTGACAATGGGCTTGAGCAAGAGTCCAAAAGCTTAGAATAATAAATTGACAATTCCAATGATCGACTCCACTTGGCTTGTGTAGCATTTTCCTGGAATATGCATGTTCACTTTTATTTGGGAGCACTCACATCGAAGATAGTTCTTATATTGCTTCTCTGATATTTTTCTGGCTAAGAGGCAGGTAGCATAAAAGCATAGGAGAAAAATAACCATCCAAAACATGGAATTCTAGAAAATCTCATTATCTATTAAACCATAATGCAAGGTTGGTTGCATCTGCTACTTCAGCTATTTTTTTAAATGCATGTTTACTAAGTGCATCTTAATGAAGAAATATAAGAATCATTGTGAACTATTAGTCAGAAAAAAAAACAACTGCTTATATAATACTATGAATGTTCCTAAATCTGTATGTATTTTATATATCATTTATGTACCATTATTAGCTGCCCTCATGCAAACCACAGTTTAGAAATGCATGAAATACCCTATGCCGAAGATCAACTAATGCAGAGTAGTAACTCCACTGGGCAAAAATGTAGGAATGTCATCCAAGGCTAGGGACAGCCATTTAAACTTTGACTTTTGCCCTAGGGCCCTTTCAAATGTTGCTGCAGAACTTTTAATATCCAAAAAGAAGGAAATGATTAAAAACATGAAGAATAAGTATGTTAAGTATATTTAAATTACATTTTATTTTTGTTTTCTAGTCTGCTTTGATTGCTTTTCAAATCTTGTTATGGCTCTATTTTCCCCAATGTGGAAAGCTCAGTATTTTCAGTCAGTAATGGATTTCTTAGATACCCAGGCCATAAGGTATTAATGGCTTTAAAAAATAGCCTCCAGTGCTTTAAGACACTTTGAAACATGCAGGCAATTAGTTGGATTAATGTAATCCATCAAAGTATTTTTCATGTGACATAGGCTTCGTTCTCCATCTCACGTCATACTATTAGTTCAAATAAACTGGGGAACTAATTAATGAAAGCTCTCAACAATATAATACTAAAAACGGCAAGATGAGGAAACCTCAGTAATTCAGTATATGTTTGTTCATGGACTGCAAATATTGCATAATCCCATTAAAAACGTAAAGGTTTTCTCTGCCAGTTGTGCTCGACTCACAGTGTCCATGCACCTCGGTATATCGTCATGCCGGCCACATGACTACAGAAGCATCTTTGAACAAATGCTGGCTCTTTGGCTAGCAAACGGAGATGATCACCCCCCCTAGAGTTGGCTATATCTAGCAGGGGAAATCTTTACTTTTTTAATGGGATTATGAAATATTTACAGTCCATCAACAAGTATATACTGAATTAGCGAGGTATCATCATCTTGCCTTTTTTAATATTATATCGTAGAGAGCTTTCATTAATCAGTTTATTTGAACTAATAATATGATGCAAGAGGGAGAATAAAGCCTACACAACATGAAAAATACTTGGATGGATTACATTAATCCACTTAATCCAATATTTCCATTTCTAATTTGACTACTGTAATTTGCAGTATAAGCAACTGTCTTTCATAAATACCTAGAAAACTCACCTGGGCTGAAATGCAGTGGCCCCACTTTTTTACTGGTTTGTCTTGGTAGTGACACATTGCCTGCATGTTTCAAAGTGTAACTTAGGGTACTGGATGCTATCTTTAAAACTATTAATACTGTAAACCTTCTCTTAGACACTGCACAAACCAGACAGTCAGAAGATGAGGGTCCTTATCTGCCAGGTGATGCAACAGAAGGGAGGCTGCAAAGGTAGATACAGGTAATCTTTGATTTACAACCATTTGCTGAGCACATTTGAAGTTACAATGATACTGAAAAAAATGATTTACAGCTGGTCCTCACACAACCGTTACAGCATCCTCCACAGCCTTGTAATCAAAATTCAGGCACTTGGAACCGGCATGTATTTACAATGGTTGCAGCATCCTTCATCATGTGATCACCATTTGTGACCTTTCCAGCTGCCTTCCAACAAACAAAGTCAATGGGGGAAACTGGATTCACTTAATGACCATGTAATTCCCTTAAAAACTACAATGTTTTGCTTAAAAACCATAGCAAAAAAGGTAATAAAATTGGGCACAACTCACTTAAAAACCATCTTGCTTAGCAACAAAAATTCAGCTCCCAGTTGTGGTCATAAGTCGAGGACTACCTGTATTCTGTCTAGGGGTTCCTCTGCAAAGCAAATGGCCTACATTCTTTATGTTATAAAGACCTGACTTTTCCAGGGGATCTTGAGCTGTTGATATAAGACTTAGTTTTCCTATATTTATATGTTACTTGTATTATTTATGATAGACTGATAGTTTATATGTATGTTCAATTGAATGATGGCAGTATATGTACCGTATAAACAAGGATTAAATAAATGTGATTTAAAAGCAATATATGAAATTTGTGCTCCTTTCTATGTAGCAAATCAGAAGCCTACTCACATTTTTTAGATATTTTGCCCAGAGGATTACACCACTTCTTTTCTCCTTCACCCAAATATCTCAATATCCAAAAAAATGGAATATTTAATCTTATATAATCTACTAGTTCTTGCCTTTGATGATAGAAGTTTGAAATTTCTTTGAAGCAAAATGAAAATACACATGCACTTATCTGTCAATACAAAATAAATTCTAGATAATAAACCAACCTGTTAAATTAGAGGTTACTCGGCAGTGTTGTTGTCTTTTAGGAATGTAACTAAGAAACCTGAGCTGCAGGTATTTGCAGCTAACCCCATTATCAAGAAGAATGATGATACAATAATGTGACACAAATACTAATACTACCTTTACTTGCTTGTATCCAGATGTTGAAGGCAAACAAAATTAACTTACTGTGTTGTATCATGATGCATCTTTTTTCACTTGTTTTTATTATTTTATTTTAATTTACTTTAAAATAAAAGTTATTTTATTTTACTTTAAAATAAAAGTTATTTTATTTTATTTTACTTTATTATTTTAAAACTTTAATCTTCTTTAGACTTATATGGCCACTGTCTTTTATACTATAATCCTGGATGGCTCACAAAGCAATGATTAAAAACATAAAAAAGCAAAGCAAAAGCAAAACATCCTAACAACCCTCCACATCAGCCACTTTACTGGACTCCAGCTTCACACTACCCCAATGCTTGCAGGAGCAGCCATCTCTTTAAGGCCTTCTCAAAGGCTATGACCCAGATCTCTGGAAAAGTTTCTAATGCTGGGAAAGGTGGAAGGAAAGAGAAGAGGATGACCAGCAACAAGATGGATGGACCCAGTTACAGTGGGAATGAGTGCATCTGTTAGGAGACTTGAAAAAACAGGTTAGGGATAGATCATCATGGGGAAAAAAATCTATCTATGGTAGTGCTAAGAGTTGAAAATGACTTGATGGCACAGAATCAATCAATCAATCAGTTAAAAGGAGCTTTCTCAGAGGAAAGTGTGTTCCACAGGATGGGTGTTACTATGAAGAAATCACTATTCCTAGGTTCCATTTGATGAAAATATTTAAGGGAAGGACCTGGAGCACACCCACCCTATGAAACCTAATGGAATGGGGAAATTATTTGTTGTTATTTTATCAAATTTATTTGCTGCCCTATTCTCAGGAAGGAGATAGTCCTACAAATATTCTGGTCCCATGCCATTCAGAGTAATAACAATGATAACTTGCCCTGGTCACTTCCATCTCCATTGCCCTGCTTCCAGTGTAAATGTCTAAGCTTAGATAAATATAAAGCACTTAATTTGGGAATGGCAGGTGACAAAAGGTACATCATGACAGAAATCCTTAGATTTATGTTTCTATCTGACATCCAGAAACAAGGACTTTGCATCAGTGTCACAATGTATAGTCATGTGAAAAAGAAAGTACACCCTTTTTGAGTTTTATGCTTTCACATATCAGGACATAGTAAAAATCATTTGGTCCTTAGCAGTTCTTAAAAGTAGATAAATCTAACCTCAGATGAACAACAACACATGACATATTATCCCATGTCATCACTTCTTTTACAAAAAGAAAGCCAAACTGGAGAAGCCATGTGTGGTGCTTGATAAAAACAAATATAGATACATACTCTTAATCACCCATAATCACTGGGTAAATGGATTACAGAAGCTTAGAGTTATCAATTAGGACACAGCTTGTGAATAAGAGGTTAAGAACATAATGGAAAAAGGAAATGGTAAAGCTATCAAGGTAGAATTCCAGAAACAATCATAATAATGTAATAGAGGAACCAAGAGAATTCCACACCTTGGTCTCTAATGTGTATAGTGGAATGCATTAAGCATGGGGAGCAAACTAGATAAACTTGAAAGCTTCATACAGGATGCTAATCCTAGTATCAACAGGTATTACTGAACTGGAATGTAATGAAATGATTAAATACATCAACAGAATGCTGTTACTTTTCCCACCTAGGTGGTATGTAGGGATGTGAAAGGTTAATCCAGAGTTCAGAAATATGGGAGTGGTTTTCCCATAGTGTCTGTTGAGATTTACACCTGCAGAGTTTCTTATTAACAAGAGGCCTGAGAGAATCATGGGGAGGATTTCTAAACTATTTGATGTGTACACATGCGCAAACATTCTTAATGATGTAACCTTGTAATTGTTGGCTAAGTAATAAAAGTGTGAAAGAATTTGGGGGGAGAGCTTTTTAGCTTTTAGCTTTTTGCTCTCTCACTCACATGTTTTCCTGAAAACCTCCAAAGCAGCTGGACTGCTTCTGTGTCTCACTTCTTTGCTTGTACAATAGCTTGCATGCCTAATAAATCATCTGTTGCTCAAAGGTAGGAGCACAGATCCCAGGTCATTACTACAGTGGTACCAATTTACTTACTTGCATTTTTACATGTTTTGAACAGCTAGGTTGGCAGGAGGTAGGGCAAGTAACAAGAGCTCACCCTGTTATGTGGCGGTGCTTGGGTCTCGAACTGCTGAGCTGTGTATGTATAAAAATTAACAAATTTCTATTAGAAGGCCTAGATAAGGATATAATAAAAAGGGGCAAAATTATGATATTATACACATTTCCAAGCAATCAAAAGAATGGACTTTCAGGTTATGTTTTGCATTCTTGAAACTAGAATAATGGTTGCGCTCCAGGCTCTGAGGAAACAATACCTATTAATTCTCAATTTCTCTCCTGCCCCTGATGAATTATGCGGGTTTCTCAGCTGGCGAAGATTAGAAATAAGGAGTACTATCTTTATATTGGCAAAGCTGAAGAGTAATTTTGGATATTACACTGTATAAAAGTAAGGAGTAGTATAGAGTAGGGTAGTATGATATTGTATTGTATTGCATAATACAGAATAATCTACTAATTTTTTAAAAGAATGGTTAAAGTAACAGTAAAATATGTTACAGTCTCCAGATTTTCTTATTAGGTCTGAACAAAAGCAATGCTAAATGTAACAACAGTGGTGGGTTGACAGTGGTATAAGTTTCCACCTCCTTAAATATGGGACTTAACCATGCACTTAAAGTTGCTCAGGGTTTCTTAAATTGTGAGGTGTACCACTCTTGGGAAGGTGCAGATAGAAATATAAATGTTAGTTACATTATTACAATAAATCTACCTTTCCTGGAGTTTTGTTGTATTGTTTTCATTGTTCATTTGGGTTTCTTTGGTATTTGAATTTTTAGGAGAGGTGTGTATATTAAGATGACACTAAAGGGAGTTGTGATGTCAAAAAGTTTAAGAACTCCCAGAACAGACCTACTGAAATAGATGTAAAATAAGCTAATCATGATTAGTATTTATTTATTTATTTCAAACATGTCAGTACAAGTGAACTTATGTATCACTAACGCTGAATCAAAATCAACCTTGCCATTAAGTATTAATTAGCTCTCCTCTTGGCAAAGCACATCCATTTATCATTCTCTTCAAAGAAGCTGTTTACCATATATTTTTCTAAAGGCAAAAAATGAAGATTTCAAGTTTTCTTTCTATCCATATTTATTTATTATTTAGCCAAAGTAAAAATTCCATTCATGCTCTCTACTTTTCTGAAATTGACCAAGTTTGTTATTCAATATGTTGAACATGATGGATTCAGTTATACTAGATGCTGAGAAAAAATTGAGCAAGTAGTCATTTTACTGGCCATTTCTACCAAACATTGATAAGTCAAGGTCAGTTGTAGCATAAAGGCACATGAATTCTGATTATGTACCAATGCTTTGATTTAATTAGATGTTATTAAATGTGGATGGCGAAACACTAAAAAGAGGTGGAGCTCTGCAGCATATATTATCCTAGGTATTGAAGACAATTATAAAAACTCTGAGTGCAGTATGATAATAACAGTTCATCAGACTGAAGACTGAACCTTAGGGTATTTTATGACAGCAATTTCTAAGAGGTAAGTTTCTTTGGTATTGTTTGAAGTGGTGCAAAATTTTTCTCCTAAAAGGGATTCTCACTTTTTTGCTATTTATATTATAAAATATTGCATGAGTTTTAAAACAAAAACTTAAGTTAAAATAAACAATGGCTAAACATGTTATTGAAGAAGAAAATGCCTTGTGTTGTTTTGAAGAAAATTCCAAAATAATTTGAAGAGGCTTATAACAGAAATAAAAGTTGTTACATTCATATTTTTTGTCAGAATTCTTAATGCAAAAGAGTTATTTACGCAAAGTTTAGGAAAGATCTTCACATATGCTAAGGTCACATTTGGAAAATACTTTAATTTCTGAGAAAAATGATTTTTAAATACTTTTTAAAAAATCTTACATCTTTGTTTTATTATTGTAATGCTAGAACATACAATAACAAATGTAATGATAATGTGTATATATATATATAGCCATATATTTCAAACAAAATGAAATCAATAAGCTACCTAGAACTTACCATGCTTTAAATATAAGATTTCTCTTTCTGATATGCTTTGTGCACTCTGAGCAAGTGAGACTAAAATTACATGAAATGACATTGGTAGGGATAATGCACATGCTCCATGTAAAACCAATTCTAAAAAAGATGACCATTGGCAAGATTGCATTAGTCTTTCAGGAGTGCTGCATCTCTGAATGATTTCTTCAAGGTTGTCTCTGTAATGTAATGACCATACTCTGAATTAAGCCTAGAAGCCTTCTGGCAGTGAGTGCAATGGCTTTGGTTTAGGTGGTATTCTAGACTGGTGGGATTGTTCCAATAACATGCATGTTACTACATTTTGCAACAGCTATAGTATCCAAATTGTTTCTAAAGACAGCAACAATTAGACCACATTGTGGTAATCCAACGGGTGTTCATCAGTGTGTGCGTTATTGTGGTCAGGGTATGCTAATTTAGGTAGGGTTGTAACTGGCATATCAGCTGAAATTGAAATCCCCTGATCACTTGGTGTTTGAATGCACGACCTGGTTTCATGTTGTATAACATGGGGGAGAACTTTGTCATCACCGCAGTGTAGGCTCAAAATGAGACTTGTTGAGGAGCTCTACTGCTTTGTCTGTGAAAACCATGCAATAAAAATGGTAAAAAAATGGAATCAATAAGAGCTAGGGATACCATATGACAACAGAGAGAAATCTGTTATCATGCCATGGATTATTTTTTGTATTGTACCCTATTGTAAGAAAATAGACAAGCAGAGTGAAGTTGTTCAGTTGTGCAGTTGTGTCTGACTCTTCATAATCCCATGGACTGCAGCACACCAGGCCTCACTGTCCTGCACTGCCTCCCAGAGTCTACTCAAGCCCATGCTCATCATATTGACTATGCTACCTAACCTTCTCATCCTCTGCTGTCCCCTTCTCTTTTAGCCTTCAATCTTTCCCAGCATCATGGTCTTTTCTAATGAGTCCTCTCTTTGTGTTATGTGGCTAAAGTACTTAAGCTTCAGCTTCAATATCTGTCCTTCCAATGAACAGTCAGGTTGATTTCCTGTAGGACTGACTGGTTTGATCTCCTTGCAATCCAAGGGACTCTCAACAAGAGTCTTCTCCAGCACATAATTCAAAGGCATCAATTCTTCAGTACTCTGCCTTCCTTATGGCCCAACTCTTACAGCCGTACATTACTATTGGGAAAACTGTAGCTTTGACTATATGAAACTTTGTTAGCAAGGTATTATTTCTGCTTTTTAATATGCTGTCTAGGTTTGCCATAGCTTTCCTCCCAGAAGTTAAACAAGGCATCAGTCTAGAATCCCTATATAGCCATAAGAGAATGTCCAATCCTCCCCTCCCTTGAATGCTGTTGACCCTTATCTAGTTTTTCCCATGTAGAAACATTTGTCTGAGAAAATCCTTGTGCATAGGCTTTGGCAATAAATTAGCTATTTTGGAACCTTCTTGTCTGAATCTGGTTGCTTGACAGCAATTAGACTCAAAAGAGCAATAAAAAGAGCACAAGACCCTATGCAGATCTTTTAAATATTTCTAAGGATTAGAGACATGTTTTATTTTGAAAAAAAAATCAAGGTGTAAAAGTGAAATCTGAAACTTATAAATCTATAAATGAGTACTTTCTAGTGTCTCTATCCTACATTCTATTCTATTATTATTATTTCTTATTGTAATTACTGTTACTGTGACAATTATTATACTCTATTGCTATTCAATTACTATTACAATATTTCCTCTATACTATACTCTATAATTGTTCTATTACAACATTTCCTCTTCAATATTACTGTACTACACTCAATAGTATTATTAGCAACCTTTTTTTCTGACAAATCCTGTTCTGCTTCTGACTTAATTCCTCTCTCTGAGATTTCTTTTACTTTTTCTCTTCTCTGCTAATGGCTAACATTGTAAAACAACTGCACCTTTGCTTTGCTTGCTGTGACACTACTTTTTCTTCTGGACCATCCACTCTCTTTGAAGGAAAACAGCTTTTCTTCAGCTGCTTTTCTGTGTTGCAGGGGGCTGCACAGTTTCTAAAATATGTATCTTTTCTCACACTTGCAGCTCTATCTACAATTTTTCTGTGCTGGCTCTGGAGAAGAGACTTAAATGGGAGGGGAGAGAGGCAGCACAGGCGCCTGCAATTTTTCTAAAAAGCCTGTTCTTCCACATACCTTACCCCTTAAAAAATAAAGCATTTCATTTTTGTGAAGTTAGTGCAATCATAGTGTCTTTACCATACCACAATAAGAAGCCAGTAATAAGGTTTTGTTGTCCAGCTCAATGTATGATATTAAATTGGTATGATTGTAGTGTTAGATACTATCTGTTCAGTCCTGAATTGCTATCTTTCATTTGTTGCAGCCATGTGAAAAGTGATGGTCAGTTATCACAGAGAATTTCTGACCCCATATATAGACCCCCAGAGCATCTAT